>UYWX01020328.1:124639-167575 GCA_900622495.1 Hydatigera taeniaeformis | reverse complement strand
TTTTCCATGTTGCTATGTGCTGTCTTATTCAACGCTATTGGCGATGGAACGACTGCTCCGGAATTTTAATGCGACACAAACTAACATTTTCAAATGAAGGGATTTGGTATGATGACACAAAGTAATGATGCAATATCTATAAAATGGTTGCGCTCAGCGAAATGCAAACAGGAACAGGTTTCTTGACTGTCGTGATTTGCATGGTATAAAGGAGATAGGCGGTCCCATCAAATATGACAGCCAAAGAGGTACTGCTTACTGGATGCGTAAAACTTTGAGTCAATAAAAACTAACGCGGCATTCTTAGATTACTTGATTATCTTAGTGAACTTTAGGACTACATATTATGCATTTGTTTGCGGTAAAGAAAGTTTTGGTGGTCTTGTTAGAAGAATAAAGGCACTTCCTAACACTGGATTCAGATCAAGCTTTAAACTTTAAGTTCCAGCTCTAGAAGTTAAATCGAGCGCCCACGCACTTTGTCTAGACTACTTCATAGATGAGAGGTCAAAGTTTGGTAATGGCAACGCGGAATTTGAGCCTTTTCCGAAGATACAGATGCGAGAAAAAAACTCGAACTACATCCTACCACACGAAATGTTAATAGGAAATGCAAAACTACACTTCAGACATTCAACCTCGGGTTATGATTCCCAGTCAGTCAAATTTGGAAGTAAGGATGGTTTTTGGAGGTTGGAGTAGTGATGGTTTCGCCACTTACGTTCAATCCAATGCCCAAAATGCGCCTCATCTAACCGGATGGCCTTGGAAAAACAGTTGGAGGCAGTTAAAAGGAGGAAACTAAGATATTAAGTTTTGTATCATTGCTTGTTGTGCGCTTACACTGAATTTCGGCAAGAAAAACGTATACTAAACTATCTTAACCACAAAACCCATTCATACAGTCTTGTGGTAACAACCTTGGGTAAAGCAGTGGCTACAGTAAACTGATACCTCATTGACTCCCCTGAACCGTGGCCCGAAAAGTGATTCGATGTACCATTTAGAGTGGGGTTCAATTGACAATTTTTTTCAAAGCATTGGACGCCCAACAATTCCGATGACTCCTTTAGATTTGGCAAATTTTGCCGAGCCACAATTCAATGGTCATTTCGATAGCCCAGAGGATTCAATTATTTCGATGTGCAAAAACAGTAAAAAAAACTGAAAAAGGGAACTACAGCGCAAAGGACAACAAGCATTAATGCATGTGACTTTTTCAAAATGAGCGCTGTATTCATAATTTCTGAGCTTCAAATTCAGCAACAATTTAACTGCATTATGTGTTAGCAATGAGACGAGCCACAAGTACACGAACCGTCAACTTCAGCATCATGCGATCTTGTCCCCATATCAACCATTTCTGAATCCACCCACTTGCTTCCCCCTTCAACAGTAAGGCAAAGAAATGTTTACGTGAGTGGATAAGGGAGGAGTAACTCAACACAGACAATTTATCATTGTCCCCTAAATTGTCCTACAAGAGGTTAAACGCTGCATTTAATAGTCCTTGTATTTGCACGACAGTACAATCACACGTGAATTCTAAACTACGGTTTGCAGCAATGTGAGCAATACTTGGCCACCAAACTAACAAATGAGCTACTTTATAAAGGACGCGCAAACAGAACAATGCAAAGCTGCAGTCTTTTATAAATATACCTTTACTACTGTTATGGTTTCTTTTAAAATAATCACTCACATTCTCAAACGCAAACTGGAACAGAAAAACGATTTAAAGCGATTGAACGATTTGTTTGTCCCCTGCAGCTGTAATAAGTGTTTGGCTATGATACTGGCTATGCATACATACATGCATGCATGCATACATACATACAAATATATATATATGTGCGTGTGTGAGTGAGTGCTTATCCTAGTGTACTGCAGTTGTTTTAAGTACCACAATCCAAAAAAACGGTCTCTGGAAAGAATTACGCACTTCTACGGTATACAGCTGTGAACCTGTTCCAGAGAAACTAGAAATTCACCGGCGTAAAGAAGTCAGAGAAGACGGAAGAAGCCTCATGGACCGCTGAAGAATTATAGAATTGTACATTCACCGTAATAACGTTGACACTAAAGTACTTTGACGCTAATTTTATTCAAGACATCTGTAATTTATTTATATCATGCCGAAGCACAGTGAGGCTAGGAAGTGTGCAAGTGGTTGAGCGCAGTCGTTGTACAGTTGTACAGTCGTTTTATTCATCTCTGGTGTTCATTGTACAAATATGTAACCAGAAAATATTAAAGTCCTGAGGCATAAAGATGCACCCAAAATGGTGATAATATTACAACTTTCCCGTGTCAGCGCATCGTGCCAAATTGGCTGTTCTCGTGGGTTGGTTCAACAAAACATTACTAAACCCCGTTTCATCAGTCTCCATCCAAGCCTTTTAATGTGCTATACCAGCACAAGGCTTCAGTCATAGTTGAGACAAGCATCGGCAACAGAATAGCAGCTCGATCAAATCAGAGGAACATAGTTAACTTCAGCAGTGGAGCACAAAGGTAATTGGTATTTGCGCCTGCATGGGACTGAAGGTCTCTAAAAGACAATGCTATTCAAACCAAGGTAACGGAGTCATTTTATATCTGCCCTCCCCTTCTTAACTATCCAACCGGAAAGTTTGTGATTAGAATTTTTGCATTGCTGGTAATGAAATCAGATAAAATCGAAGTGCTTTAGCTAAGGCCTGCAGCTTCTATCTGATTGTACACTTTAATTTTACGATCCACTCCAAAACAGTGGCGTTGCTAAAACAAAATTGGCACAAATTATTTGAATCGCCAACTAAATTTACTCACACCCGCCTCTAATACACTAACAATGATTTGCATTCGCTTTATAATTACATTTAAAATATGAGCTAGGATTTTGATTGGTTGCAGAGAAACCAGCAAATCATTGAACTTGGTTTGGTAGAAAAGTATACCCAAGTGACTGATAAGAGTTAAGTGGAACCGTGAGACTCTACTAACAGCAAACAGAACACGCTTTCCCCCGAAAGCTGTACAGTAGGCTTGCAGCATCAGCAGTAGTCCATCTGTCTGAATTAATTTTCGCTAACCTTAAAAACAGGGGAATTAAGTCCTTTTAATGAAGTTGCTGAAGTGTTACTAATACCACCCGCTCAGCAATATTAATGGCCGAAAGTGAGGCTCGATAGATAAGCTGTGGCACATTCGTTACTTCAATAAAATTCATATCTCTGTAATACCGATCGATGACCTACATCTACTTAAATAAAATAGTAGAAAGGTAGTATCAGTGTTTTGTGTAAAAATAAGGCTAGATTGAACTGTTTTACGGTGCCCAATTCAAAAGCACACGTTTCCAAAAGTCCTACAAACAGAGCAGTTTCGGATTTCGTTAATTCACGTCTTCTCATGTATTCTGGCAGACCCTTTTTCACCTGATTTCGGAGTTGGAAAGTGTTTTTATGCAAATGCTGGCAAAGCAAATAATGGTGTGAAAATCCATCACAAAACTCTCACCTTTATTAACTATATGCTTTGGGCTAACCCTCTTTGAAGAAAAACTGGCTAATTGAATAGCGTAATGAGAAATTAAATTGCGCCTAAGGTTAATGTAAGTCGTAAGAAATACTTACTGTAGGTACAATAGTTCGTGATTCTACTACTCAATTCCCGTTGATAAGGTTGGCTGGCCTTTGGGTTAAACCAAAAGCTCCTTGTCTCCTGTTTTGCTGAATACATGCATTGGGCTCATGTACTGTGCCTAATATTGTCCATGAGGAATTCTCAGGACGCTACTGTACGCGTATTGTCTTATCTCTTGCTTTTACAGCCGTCGGACCAACATTCAATTTTAAAACTTGACATAATGCATTTGGGCACTGCGTTTGAATGCAGCATACTTACAAACAAACGCGTTTAACTACATTCGAGTTTAAATGAGGAGCATTTAAGTTGGTATAGTGACAATAATTGCAGTTAGATCACAATGACCACTTCCATTAAGAATGACAGAGGTTTGAATGGTCTTGACGACATCCGAAATTACGCCTGAAAGCAACTGCCTTTGTTGCACAATACATTTCTAACTTTTTTCCTAAAACAGTCTCGCACTAACAAAGACCGAAACTTCAATAAGCTTTAGCATGTGCCAATAGGTGACAATTAATAAGTATTTTAACACATCCTACGGAGACAGCTTCACTTAATCCAACTTGAGGTTATAACCCCAAAATGAAGGCCGGTACCACGTATAAAGCTGCAGTGCACATTACTTCATTCCAGCACACACTAATGTCTTTTAATATCAAAAATTCCGATCAGAACTGGAGAGTGCTTTCCTCAAATAGTAGTATATTGCTTCACTCTTGTTGTATTTAGTCCTATGCTAGAAGTTGTAAAGTTCGGTACATTTTTGGAATGTAACTGCCTAGTTGTGCGTCGGAAATTGTCAACGAAATTACCCGATTCTCCTTAAACCGTTGGGATGTTACTATAGTGAGCTCCCAAGACGTCAGTCGTTTCCTTCCCTTTACACCAAATTCACGGCATTCTAATAGGAACTTCATTTTGGAGAACAATTTTTGCTTTTATCTTCAAACTCATATTTTATCGAGTCCAATAACACAAGAAAATTTGGCTAAGAATTGTAAAGCACACATTTGTTGCAGTCTAGTTAATCTAAAGCTACCGTGGCAGACACTGTCATTTACATCAAAGTTAGTGGGATATGATTTTCAGGACGCATAATATTACCTTGTTTACTGGACTGTCCATAGAAGTGGCGGCCAAAAGGGTCGCCATCTTGCTTCTACCAGATGGACTGAGCTTTAAGCCATGCTAAGTTCCCACTGTCCTCCGTTCTGTCAGCAGAGTCACCTGGCTTAAATACTCAATGAGAAGTCTTGGAATCCTACACCATAGATGCCACATTGGTAAAACTTAATCGCAAATTTGAAATCGCTATCTTTTGGCTTTCCTTAACATTACTAACAGTTGGCTTCTGATCGGTGACACATGTCTCCAAGGTTTGTGGAGGTCAAGGGAGAGGCATCATTGGCGCCTCCAGTGAAGATTATTTTCGATATACGCACGTATGCGCGCAAGGCATTGGTAATGACGATAAGCCATTCCAACTGCTTAATATTATCAAATATGACGAATAAAGGTGAAGGTCCATTAAATGGTACATGTTGCACGACATCTTATACCTAATCACAAGCAGCTGATGAAATTCGTCAAACAGCGAGTGTCATATATGGCATCTGAACACCGCATAAGATCGTGTAGTTTGTGAGAGTGCTACGATATAAATTTTGGGCTTTAAGAGGTTGCTTTAAACAAAATGAAATTTAAAAACTAATCATTGGCAATTCTAAATGCTTTAGCTGTATTCTCATATCAAATTTACCTATTCCCAATGGGTGAAAATGGAATGGACACACGATTTAATAAATTAAGTAAACTACGATAGCTGCTAACAACAGAATTACGAAATATCGCCATCCGTGAAAGTTAATCGAAAGCCAAAATAGATAGTTGTGCTGATGTAAATCAATTCTCAGTCTTGCTCCATGTGATGACCTTTGCTGACGGGATGGTGTCGGATTCAAGCACGATGTCGGATTGTGAGGACAAATGTAGTAGCGGCGAGATGGCACTGATGATGCTACTGAAAAGATGTGGATTGTTGTTCTCCTCAGCAGCGAGAATTTCCTTCAGTCGCACCTGCTCCATCCTCGACTGCTCACATATAGGGCATGCTGTCTTCATCACGGGCAGTCTGGCCTATTTAAAGCAGTGGCCAAGTTTATGAGCATTGCCCATTTGAGAATTTAAATTCGATTAAAATGCCATTCCTAGCCAGGATTTGTGAAAGTTGCCAGCCTCACTTTAGAGTCAATGGAGTAAGTGAAAACCAGGATAATATTTTAAAACACAAGCACTTGAAGCATACGGATGGTGTCATCAACCTGGATGCGATGACGGTTCTAACACCTTTAGTCAGTCTCGTTCGTCCCACTTCGTTGATAACCGAAATTGCTAACGCATCAGACCATTTTACATTCGAAGTAACCATTATACCACGGCAATGGTTGTCCTAATTAAGTAGCGTGTAAGCCTCAAATAATCGCTTTACATCTAATTGTTTGAAAGAATTATCTTTTATGTTTGCTGTGAGAATGGAACGAAGAACAATCCAAAGACTATAATTGGGCCTTTGGAACGGTGACTTGTGAGCAATCACTAAGGAATGGGAACATTTTCACAATGTCTAGGGAACTCACCGTTTTGACGAATTCTGCTATGGTCTTCTCTCGACAGAAGGCAAATGGACGTATGAGGCGCAGTTTGAGATCTCTGCAAAAATTAACAAGTCCCACATATTCAATTATTTTGAATTTCTGGTCCAGTGATGAATAAGCCAAAAATGATAATCTCCTGCGGAAAAGGCTTAAGTTTAAACCCGAAAAATAAACTTATCCTCACTTTAGTTCAACGTTTGCTTCCATTGTCTGAATGCTTCCGTTGTTAAAAACGGATGAAAGGAAACTGAAAAGTACAAAAAAATTAGGCAATGCATCTGCAATACGACGACCATAAAGTAGGGGGTAGCAGTAGTAATGTAATTTGCGTCGACATACCTCGCCGCCATTTCATCAAGATTTTGAGCAAGAGCAAGAACGGTGTATCCGTATTTCCTAGCAACGCTATAGATAACTCTTTGCTTCAAACTCGAGCAAAGGTCCAGTGAATGTGAACAGTAATGGTTCATATCTGAAATTGGTATGCACAAGTCGTTTTAGAGTTTAAATTTCCAGTGGTTTAGGCTATTTTGAGCTTTCCCGTTTTAAGTAACCTAAGCTAATTAGAAGAAGCGCAAACGAATGCGTCAAGCAAATGTACATTGACAAGTTTCATCGAGAATTCATTTAACTCACCTTGTTTCTCATAGTAATATGTCACTCCTAGTGCCTTGAGATAATTAACCAAGGGGAGTAGGTCATAGTTCTCATAAGCTAAGGCAACAACTACAGCTCCCAGATCAAAGACGCTCTTGCCTTCAGGATCGGGATTTTCTTGTTGAAGTATCTCCTGATAGGCATGCAAACAGTGCAAAAGCGCCATTGAAGATTTACCACCGGAAAGATGTACGAGAATCCTGTCGTTGGAGTGGATCATGGAGAAGAGGCGAAGCGCCTATCAAGAGGAATCTCAAATTTTAACTCATTTGACACTAAGGATGGTACTAATTTCTTCGCCCCTTAGACAGCGTCGGGACTAACACCCTTTTCATTCCTCCCGCTTTGATTTGCTGACGGTACCCCAGTGCTAAATAGAGGGATGGATAAACCTCTACTATTCCGTACTGAAAGCCATCGAGTGGAATAGTGTGCAACGAATTGGGAACGATAGCCTTTGATACCTCCTCCTAATTAGTTAGAAAGATCAATTAGAAAGCAGATTTTTGAGGGAACACACTTGAAGTGATCAGGTAAACGTATAGTGCCTTTGTTCACTAGAGGCTTGTGCTATCGTCCACAGTTGATCAGAACACAGAAACGATAATGATAAGAAAGATTCGTCACTTCCGCCACAACGATGTTAAGGCGTTGTTGTGTTCGTACGTCCGTGCTTTTTTATTGCCCTTTTATCTAGTTTATTTGTATCCTAGAATTGCAAACGAACATTAGGTAGGTTCGCCACGAACAATATATTCACAACTAGGACTTCTTTCTCTAAAAAATTGCAACTCTCTTGGAACGGAACGTTATTGTCGTGAGGGCTAACAATAGCGCTCTTAGTACGATGTTAAACCATAGCATGTAGCGTGTTAGGTTGCCTTTACGCCAGTAACACAAGTTCTTGCGAGGATGAGATTGTTTCAGAAGCGAGAAAACGGACAGCATATTTTGTTTTTACAACCACCCGACAAAGGCTAAATTTGTGGCTTACCGTTTTAATACATTCTAAGCTAGGAGAAGTTCATTTTTCCGAGATTCTCGATGCATAGAGAAGACATGTCTAGAGATACAGTGTCAGAACATTGTTAAAATTAGGATAATGAAAATATCGTTTGATGTCTTTTATTTTGCGACTGATTGCCGTCAAATAGGTAGGTTAGCCTAGTTCGCAAAAAGTTGTGCGACTTAAATGAAGCTGAAATCTTAACTGAACTTGGAGTGACCTGAAAATAAAGTCGGCATGCTGACGATGATTTCATTGTCACTATTCCCTTAACCTCGAAAAGTACTCCTCATCAAACCAAGTTTTTGAGGTAGTATAGCATTTGCGAAGCGCTCTCTTTAAACCTTCGATAACATACAGATCAGATTCGTCCGAAATGAAACGCATAACCTGAGCAGTAGCGACTTGTTTTTACTGCTTCACCAACACCTTAGCAATGCAGTTGGGTAAGGCGCTATTTCTCCACCGGTGGGAATCACAGCACACCTCAGAGACTTTAACCGCAAACGCTGATTACCCACCCCCACAAAACACACAATTTGCATTGGTGTTTCCAATAGATATGCTGTTTCCAACGAGATTTTTGTCATCCACAATTTGACCTTGTTGACAAATGTTGCGAATATAAAGCAAAGGCGTCACGAGACCCCAGCTTAACCTTTGCCTTTGAGTTTAGGTATACAAATCAGATTTTGAGATGGGTGGGACTGAACAAGATTATCGCAGAATACTTTATCACACTTTTGAAAATGTTGATGGGACTTAATGGGCAGATTATTGTCATGCTTTTCACAGATAAAATTAGTTACTTCCATTTACATCAATTGTATCACGGAGAGTCAATGTATGCAAAACTTAGGTACCAAATGGCTAATTGTCTCCTCTATCTTAGTCATGAAATCCAACGGGCCCATGCCAGCTCCGTAACAGAACCGGCAAATTGTATGAACGCTTTTTAATAACCCAATAAAAGGAAGATCAGACGGCCACTTATAGGTTTGGAATTCATTCATCATCAGTGTAATGTAATTTGTCCTGACAAACCTGTTCATTTAATAAATAAGTCAGTTTGGTAACAACATTCTGCGTTTCAATGATTGTCCCAGTCCCCTGTGACCACAGTGACTGCAAATGTGACCAGTACAGTTATTAAAAAAGGCCATTGTTTAAAGCGAAAGAGTACTCCCTTACCGCACAATGCTTTAAGCCTCGTGTGAGTTTCTCGAAACCATGGAAGGGATACATTTTAAAATCATTATAAATGCCCACAGTAAAGTACACATGCCCACAGAAAGAGAAGCTCTAAAT
The DNA here is from genome assembly GCA_900622495.1 of Hydatigera taeniaeformis. Lineage (NCBI taxonomy): Eukaryota > Metazoa > Platyhelminthes > Cestoda > Cyclophyllidea > Taeniidae > Hydatigera > Hydatigera taeniaeformis. Next base: position 158,317 of record UYWX01020328.1, on the reverse strand, counting down.
CAATTACAATTCATACTTATCAAATTAAGTAGAAACACCGCTGCGATAAAAAATAAAGCACGCGAAATCCTAGGGGTTAGAGCAAGTGGTCTTACGCGAAAAAAAAATACACTTGACACCGACAATGAGTCTGTCGCGAATGCATTGCGGGTTAAGGATTGGTGTTAGAAATAAAGAATAATTGTGTGACAAAGTTGTTAGTCAAATATTGTTGGCATGTTTTTAGCCAGGATCACAAAGCCCTTCTTTCTCTATCCGTGCAGCAGCATTTTAGCGGTGCCTACAATGTGACCAATAAAAATTGTATTACTGAACGCTCAAAAGTCAACGACAATCTGTTAACACTGCAGAGCAATATACCGCTCAAAAGATCATAGGGAGTATAAAGTTCACGTTACCACGTTTGGTAATGTAAGGGAATGATGGATCCGATACTCTGACCAAGAGTGGACTTACAGCGATGGCATTAACGACCATGGTCGCAGCTGAACAAGTATAAAAGCATAAGATCGGTGTGCATGGAGGTGTTTGTTCCACAACTTTTACGACGCACCACGCTCAGTTGCATTCGCAGCTAGTATGCAGGGAGGTGCATCGTTTGGGAGGGATGATGTTTCCCATGCATTCAACAAACTAAGGATTCTATCTAAGGTGACGTTGCTCTGAGTCATTATTTTTACTAGGGGTCACTAACATCCTAGCACAGGCAGTTTTTGCCGTCAATTGTGACGTTTTTTTATAAAGTATGTCGCTTAACGCGCCCTAACTGCCATAAGTCTGTTAGCGTGATCCAATGTCTCAAAACTAACTTTATTTGTAAATTCCTAACCTCTGTTTGAAGGAAAAAATTCAGATGCGTCACTGACTGGTTATAACCCATAAGACTCTAAAATAGGAAAACATGACTCTTTCTGAGCACCTTGGTTCCACTATTGCATGCTCAGTGACAAGTGTTTGTCAAAGACAACCTCACAGTTTCATTTTGGGAACTACTTCCGTTTGGTAAACACACTGAAGAGGTAGTTGCACATACGTAAAAGACTCGATTTGATGCAACTAAGACACCATGTTTTTAACGTTTGATTACTTACCACAGTGCATTTAGAGGGATTTTTATTTCTGAAATGAGTACTTTTGATGATATTATGCAGGATAGGGGGAAGGCATTGCTAACAGCTTGAACTCTTCACGTTTCGTTTAAGAGAAACTGATAGAGCTACATGCTAAAATTTCTTATCTATTATTGCCTGTTGCGTAAGTCAAATAATGTTAATGAGCATGGGAAATTTGCGCTACATCTAATTAACTAAATACACTTGTATGTTTTGCCCTCAAATATGACTTTTATGCGAACAGCCATGAGTACAAAGGTACCTGATTCCACTTATCACTGTAAAGCCTATACAACATGGACTCCTGTTCGTTGTAAAGTGGAGAACGTCGGTAATTCTAAAAGATGCCGAATTTGTAACAATTTAACTTTCTTCGCAGTTGCAATAGATTAACGTAAAGCGGTGAGGTATTCCCCATGAATGATGCAACTGAAAACAAAATCTGTTAATGCGAAAACAAATTATGGAATCACGTTGATTGGAAACGTAAAATTGAGAATGTTAACATGAAGATTCTGTTTTAAACCTGCTTATTACATAGTGCTGGGATGGATCCGTTGCTTTTGGTTTCGTTTTTACGAGAATAAATGTGACCAACTTGGGGCTTGGTCGGAACCCAGTTGAATATCCGACGCAGTCACTCGTTTAGAGCTGCATCAGGGCATTGTTCCAAAAATCCTGCTCTGATTTCATGGCAAAATTTCAGAAGGCACGCCCCAGGCTCTTTTGGTAGCAGAAGTGGCTTCTTAAGGCGGAACTTTATAAGCCACTGCTTATGATGGCTTTTTAATATAACTGCGATAAGAAATGAAGGCCTTGGAATCGCACTGCAGTAATCCTTTTTTGACCCTAATTAATGTTAGAAAATCTTCCAAATTGAATAGAGAATCTTGTATCTATGCGATGAACTCTTAACAATAGCATAAGAATTTGTTTGAGTTGACTACCGTTTGATTACTGCGTACAAAGAAGAGGAGGTTTACTTAGCGGTAGATTATGCGCCACAAACTGAAACCACGGCAATGATGGACCTTGAGATCATTGTGCTCCATTTGTGAGAGCACAATGGGTACACGTCACTTTGGCTTTGATCCACCAATCCTTGAATGAGTTCCCTCATGACAGCAATGAAGCCAAGCACCTGTCATTCGCCAAGCACCGTTCACTGGTGTTCTACCAGACCGAAGGAGGTAAGGGATTTTCTAGACTGATTACACTTTTTTCGCAAAAAGTACAAACGCTTGCCTAATTCGTGTTGTGGCATCATTACATGCGTATGGATGGTGACAAACAAGTGTTTCATGCCTATCATGGGTTTAGTAAATTGACAAATGTGGACTGAAAGGAAACAAAGTAAAAGCAGCAAAGCACTCATATTAGGCGAGTTGATGAAGGATTTAATTAAGTGCCTTCACAACAGAATAGATGGAGAATGTAAATTAGCCCAGTACTACTATGGATACCTCGTCCTCCTCCAGTCCTGTGATTTCATCTTCATCGAATTCACCATATTCTGATGAAACTGATGTGTCAGGATTCTGTAACAATGCAGATTTAACAGTTCCAGGCGATCACATTTGTAGGGTGCTTGGATAATACGGGATAAGGTCTCTACTCCAGAATTGGCATGCTTACTTTGCATTCAGGGCTAGTTTTTTGTTGGAAAGATCGATTACCCGGGAAGAGAGTGAAAACCGGCGGTCGTCAATCATTTTTGTAATTCTAACTGACAAATGCTCATTCCGTGTATTTACAGAAATAAAGCATAATTCTGTAGTAAGGATAAATTTAATTAAACTAGCATGTATGATGTCTTGATGAGAGGCCATTTGATAATAATGAGTTTGGCACGAGCACTTCGCCTACCTTAATGGGATTAAATTGAATACGATGGTTCAATTATTAGTTACTCTCAAGTGAAACAACTAGTTGTGGGAATAAAAGCAAAATTGTTGACTTCCAAATTCTGCTGTTTGGCCTCTCCAACGCGCCAAAATAACATCAAAACTAGAGTTGGGAATTCAGTGCTTAAAAAACTGTCAAATTATTGGTTGAAACGAAGATCAAATGCATTTGCTCATTCCGACCCTATTACGTAACAAATTTGCACAATTTCAATAAATATGGTGTCACATGTTTTGCTTTTAGCCAAATGATTTTGATACTCAAACTGTTTCCTTACAGCGAATAAATTGAAAGAGTTTTCAATGTAGCTTATGAATCAAAACCTTTAAAGCAAATGAAGAAGCAAGCATTTTGACCATTTGGAATGGTTTGAAGCATGGCTGGAAATTTTCGTCAAAACACATGGTGCTCATAGCTAATCAAACATTTAAAAAAAACGGTTCCATTTGGAGACTGTTGATGCACTAACCTGAATGGTTGGCTTTAGAAGTTGAGGGGGTGGTGAGCGCCAGCCGGTCTCGCCATGCGAATACCTGGCTGGTGAATACGACTGCGTGCGGTGGGGTCGAATCAGACCTCGAGGTAACTCGAAGGTAATGGGATATCTTTCACAAGCTCCCAATCGTCCAATGCGCGATGCGCGTCCCCTGGACCTACTGTTGCGATTTGGTGATCCTCGATTTTCTTTTCCACCTCGACGAACACAGATTACGTCCGTATTAGATTGGGACTCCATTGTGCTGTCTGAGGAGCTTGATGAGTTCATGTAGTGATTGCTCTTATGTGCTCCGTTAAGGTAGATGTGTTTTTCGTTTGTTACAGCACTAGTCGCTTTGGCGTTGGTATACTTGCATAAGCGCGAGAGTGATTCGTTGTCACGTTTGGCCAGATCCGGACAGAAGCAGCGCTCGATGCAGCCCGGATGCCATGGGCTACCCGAATTGGGATACTGGGACACGGGCCGTGGAAGTCCTAAGGAAGAAATGAGAAGGTGGATTAGCTCCATTGGCTTTGTGTAGGTCGGTAACTAAAACTCTTGGTAAGAGCGCTTTAAAACTGACCTCTTGCATCAGCAGCTGCTTCACTAGCCAGAAGGAACCAACGGAGATAGTTTACCTTCGATCGCATCCAATAGCGGTCAATTTTTTCATTCGTCACATTGCATGTGGATTGGCGCAAAACTGATTCCAATGATTGTTGTAGTGATGCTGCCATTGAAAGACATTCCTATGGGGACAGTGTGTGCAAACACCTTTAAATTTTGCGATCTTGCGAATCACCTCAACTCCCTATTCACTGTAACACTACCATATGCACTTTAGATGAAAATTTTGCGTGAGATATTTTGGCCGTGTGATCTGACTTAATAGCAGTGAGCAAAGCGATCCAGAAACTTACGGTTGTTTACCTCGCTCAGATGGGTTTGGCCTATATGATTCTTCACATTAGTAAGTTTACGATTAACTTGCTTAACTTTCTCCTTATCTGTTAGTTCAAAAAAATTGCACTTCGTACGAGCTACAATAATCACAATTAAGCGATGTCGTACATTTTATTTTCAAATAAAAAATAACAAGTGCTAGGAAACGTTAGGGGTCACCTGAGAAGGGTACGTCATTCAACTTATTTATATTGCAAAAAACACCCTCTGCAACAAAATTTTTATTTAATCTCAATGCTCTCTGATAACCACAAAGAAAACTTTCGATCTTCACAAATCTTACATTCACAAACCTAGTAAAATATAATTGCGAATCTCATGTAAGTCCAATGTTACAATTTGGATTAAATGGAATCCCAACGTTGAATTATGCGCAAATTAGCTCAAATTACACGAGTGTTTCATTTTCTAAGGTGCTACTGGTAAAACGCACTTAATGATGGACAAATCGGTCCATTAAAAGTTATGTATCTTTCCTTTGCACATAAACCGATTTCGCGCAGTCTACCTTGAGGCAATTAGCTATGCTTGCCTTACAACTTCCACAGTCGCACAGCTCGTCAAGTACGTTTTGCTGCTGTGTCAGCAAGCGACTAATGATTTTTCTGCAATTTCAATGAATAAACCTCGCAATCTCGACTGTCTTGTCCTTTTGTGCGAAGACGAAGAAGAACGTAACGTCACACTAGAGTCACACGCACCGTCAGTCATTTGAGCATCGCAATCGTGAAAAGTTCCAGCAATGTGCGTAAATTATTCGAGGTCAAATACCGCAAAAACATGAAAGTCGTGTCAGAACAGCACAAAGTATGGATGCTGCCTTGATGTAGTTGCAATTTAATGTGTGGTAGCATTTATGCCTCATTCAAAAATTCTTTGTTTGGCCAAAGGCCCTGGAGACCGTTATTTTGGCGCATCAAACCATTGATGCTGCGTGACCATCCATCGAATCGCACATAACGGCAAGTGTTATTGTCAAGTTTTAAAGTGTATTTATAAAAAGGCAATCAAGTTGGTCAGATTAGTTTTTACTTGTGGCGACAAGCAACTATCCTCCACTGGAACGGAGCAATGAGCCTCCCATTGACTTAGTATTTTCGTCACTGTTGCAGTCAGGGCAAAAACTTTTTCACAATTTGGGATCCCAACTTGACTTTATTTCATAGATTGTTCTACCTCTTGTTCGCCAATCCTAATTCAATGGTTGGCATTTTTCCAAGACAGTTTCACCATTTTATTGTGAGTCCTTTTAAAATAAGTTTCACGTATCAGAGCTAAGGTAGCAACTCTTCTTTGCTTGTGCATAGATTCATTGAACATTGTACAATGCTGCCTCAATAATAAAGTTTCCTTCTTCTGGTATAACCTCGAGTATAAAACAGTAGTGCTCTTTAAGAACTGTAAATCCATGTCACTCGAAACAGAAGTGAATAAATGTTTATAATGGTGTGCGCAAATTAAAATTGGTAGCAGCTAACAAAGAATTTAACTAGAACCACCAAGCAAGAATTGGAGCTATTTTCATTTGTTCTGCTTTGTCTTTAAAATTAACTTGCCGTAAACATACAAATATTAAAGCAAGCACGGGCCATATTAAAATGCAATTTATATGGCTTACATAAGACCATTTAAGAACAACTCAAAGTAACATCAAGTGCCATTGTGACTCTTTCAAAAATGCCAACTACGGTGCGCGGTGAGTGGACTGTGCAAAAAACCAGTTACCGAGACAATAAATTACCCTCAATGTCAATGGAACCGGTCCAGCAGATTTCTGTGCGGGTTTCTTCCACCGCATCACACCGTGATCATAAGAAATATTTGAAAGATGTTTCCCCATATCACTCCTCTTGTCGTTGCAGTAGCGCCACTGACCAGTTGTCTGATTGAGCTCGTAGAAGGGCAGAAATATCCAAGAGTATTTCGCAACGAATATGACGGACTCAATAATGAAGTCAATTTCTTCGTCCGGATAAAAGAATGGCAAGTTAACTCGTGTGAATCCCGGACTGAAATGCAAATTATGTGGGTGACGTCTAAATGTTTCACATGACATTAAGTGTCAAGACATGTTCACATGAAAATCAGAATTTCCTAATTTAAACAGCAATTAAAGCACTTCAGTGACGTGCACGAAATCTTATAAAAGCATTAACAAACCGGAGGATTTTATGTTCGAAGATCTCCTCGTTGTCTCTAAATTGTAAGAAATGTCTTCCATTATCAAGTCATTGCTCGAACTATCAAATTAGCTTCTGGTAGGTGCGTAGTATGTCGATTTTAAAATGTAAGCACTTTTTAGAGTGAACTTAGCAAACATTAACTTTATTTTAAATACAAGCTTTCTTTTAGAAAAGTGTGTAAACCTACTTTGAAATTAGAGTGTCCTCATAACTGATCGCAAGCTCCTCATTTATGCCCAAAAGATCGAGAGCATAAGGGCCAGCACAAGCACATCCCGAACGAGATTGTATTCCAAACAAATCGTTTAGCAAAGAACAAATGAAATCATGATGAATAAAAAGGCACTTGTCGTCTGTAATTTCTTTGCATGATGGATCATGAATTCTGTGCTTTGAGCCGTCTCTTGTATGTCGCACAAGAAACGAAAAAATTGCGATTCTCTTTGCCTTACTGCCTCCAAGTATCACTAAGTTTGGACACTGCGAAAACTTAGTCCATGCCATACTAAAAAAAAATTATTTATGATATTTGTGAATGTCTATAATTAGTCAGTGTTACTTTACATACCGAACCAGTTCCTCCTCCCTTTTCTGAATCAATTTAGAACCAATAGCTTCTTTCAGCTGTATTACCATCCCAGCCCGAATTGACTCGATAATTGCTGGTGTACCACCTTCTTCGCGCAATTCCACTTCCTACGAAACAAATTCAATAATAAGCAAAAAAACCAGTAAAAGGCTAGATATGGCTTCATGAACCCACTTTGAAGTAAGAAGTATGTTCGCGACGAACGAAGTTAACCGTTCCACCTCCACTTTGGAATGGAAATTGTTCACCGGCCTCAAATAATTTCTTTTTTGCAACTAATATACCTGGTGTCTGAGGCCCACCAACAAATTTATGTACAGAAAAAAAAATGGCATCTTTATACGCATTTTCAATACCATTTCTAAAAATTTAGGTATTAATAAATAATTATGCAAGTAAACAATCTTACTTACCTTGGAGTGGGATTCATATTCATTTCTACATAAGGAGCAGCGGTTGCGTAATCCCAAAATACAATCCCACCATAGCGATGGACAAGTGAAGAAGCCGCATTCGTATCCACCATTATACCGGTTACATTTGAAGCCGCAGAAAGGCAAACAAGCATTTGACAGCCAAGCTTTTTTGCTGTACGACTTTCAGCCTATAACCAATTTTCGAGTGTTATCCTACACATTTTGCAAATGTGTGTACTTTAAGTGCTTCCTCTAGGTAACTCATAGAGACACCCCCATCAGTGTTTGTCTTAAGTCGAATTACTTTTTGTGCAAGGTGTCTCCAGGGGAGCAAATTTGAATGATGCTCAAAAGGGCCTACAAATACAATCTAAAATTATAAACAATAGCGAAGTAAGTAACCGGTGGTTCGGACAAATTAATGTTGTGGATCAGTTTGTGTATTGCGCCTGTAGTCCCACTTCCGACAAAAATGAGGGCGTCTGAATCTGTTGCATTTACCGCATTCTTTATAATAGCTCTAAAGTAGAAATTAAAATGTTAAATACTTTGCGTCATTTCTAAAGCTTGTGGTTTGGGAGGCCATTCCTGCAAGAAACGAGTGCACGTTTGCATATTCCGGAAGAACTTCGTTTGTTATAAATTCTTCAAAAAATTTAAGACTCAGTCCGGACGCCGTGAAGTCACAGTACACAACTAAGAGTAAGGCGTGTTTGCAATTTTACCTCTTCGGTCACCGAATGGTCCTCGGATGAGTGCACTTGAACTCAGTAGATTAGAACGAATGTAAGCAAGCAGCTTTTTTCCTCTTGGAACACTTTTGGACCTAAAACATCAACCAATATAGATGCCACGCACCTGTCCTTTGTCATTTTGAGAGCGGACTTAACTGAATCTGCGCACGATTCACATGCAACATCAATCGAAGTGAATCTGGTACATCTAAACAACTCAAGGTTTTAATGGTATTTAAATTAAATTTTTTAGATTAAATCGTTAAATACTGTATTTGCAATATATTTACTATTATATGCAAGAATATGCAGACTTGACACTTCATTTGGCTTGCTAAGTTTGGGTAAAGAAAGCCTTTAATAGGTGTTTTACATTAAGCCTAAAACTTTCCAAAAACTGATGAATATTAACCTTCAAATATATGCCACAATAAGTAGGGCACAACGACGGCGTGTTGTGAAACAATATAAGGAGGCATACATGTTTTTGCTATATAGGTGATCACTCATTATGGTAGCGAATATGTCCAAAAACGCACAATATAAATATCTAAAAATTGTTAAACATTGCAACACTCAGCTGTAATATAAACCAGAATATTATTCCTTTTTAGTTGCTTACGAAGCAGATTGTCCTAAACTCAATTTAAAAACATAAATGCTTGTGAAATGTATGCGCCAAAAGTACGTGCGATTGCATCGCCTAAGTTCTCCGTTGATTAGTTTTAAGTGTTTCATGAGACTTCGAACATTTTGAATGTGCACTCAGATGTCGTTACCTTCGATCAATTTCGAAATAATTGGTTACATTAATAAGGGACTAATACTAGTCAAAATGCATCAGCCACTTGCGTATTCTTGCTTTTCACTTATCTCAGAGTTTTAGCTATTGATCAGCACGCTGCGCATGAGCGTGTACTCCTGGAGCATTACCTAGAGTCATGGAAAAAGGAAAACATAATCAACACCAACAAACCCCACTTTGGATTTAAAATTAAACAAAATGTTGTCGTCAATTTGGGTTTAAGTGTGTCGAGTTATCTACAGGAAAAGCTATCTGAAGATCTTGTTTACTTTGGTGTAAATGTTAATTTAAAGAATTGTTCAGGAAATTTTCTTCAAGTTACGACATTCCCTATTCGTATTTGCGACTCGTGGGTCTTGCCTCATACTTTTAAAGCACTTTTGGCAAAATTTTTTCGAAGCAGACTTAAGTTCTTACTGGGGGCCGTGACGGATCGAAGCGAAGGTCTCGTCTACTTCGAGTGAGTTCTCTGTTAGGGTGTAAATGTGCCCAACAAACGTTTAACCTTATAAGTGAGGCGGAGATCCAGGTAAATGGTAGATGTACTCAACGTAGATGCATAAAGTGCGCTTAGCATTCTCCTTTGCACTTTTCAGGACAGCTGTTCGGCTCTTATTGCGAACGAGAGCATGCAAATCAGCAATTCGGTTTGGTGATCAACTGGAATTTAACGAACAGTATGAGTTGCTGAATATGTTATTTAAGTGTTCACAACCATTCCACTGTGCACACGGACGACCTTCTGTTGCTACACTTTTGAAAGCATCATAGAGGAATCGAAGACAATGTGTTTGCTTACTGCATTTTACTTTTCTATGTTATTTACGCTTCTGCAGGCCTAATGAATAAAGGCATAAGTTTCCATATTTTTAAAAGTACGTACGAAAAGCATGTCTGGCTCAGTACACTGTTTTTTATCTATGAAGTTTCTTGCTGCGCTTAGTTTGATGGTAGTATTTAAGGAAACTCACATCTTTATTTGGGTCATTGAGATATCAGATGAACAGATTTCTCATATTATTATTATTACTAAAGCAAGGTAAGCGTAGTCAGATCTGCAGTTATCGAATTATTGCTCTATGACAGGTTGGGAGAAATAGAGATGTCAGTAACATTTATGTGCTGCTTAACGCCAAAAATGTTTCAAACAATGACTTTTACCATATATAAGTCAATCCAAGCCAAGATCTTCTAATTGGCTTTCCGCTACATGCGTCGTAAGTACCGAATGCCCTTGTGTTTGGTGCCAAAGACAGTATACGTTGGGAGTTTTTACTCTATGCGCGAATAGTTTTTACAACTTCCGTAAAGCTTCTGTTGTTTTTCTGCAACATTGGCAGCTACTATGTGTAGGTTTCAAAAATCGTTAATTGGCATTTATATTCTGAAGAGTCGGGACTCCGTAAAATTGGCTGAGTGCAAAGTGCAATCAAACGTAACAAGAGAGTCAAACCTATACAACGTAATGCTCAAGCTGTTGCAAAACACATAGCAATTAAAAAGTTCTGATATCAAGAATGCAAAGCCATTTTAAATATATTGTACAATGCCTTAAGTTGTGCTATCTAGCTTGCATGATTGTTTATAGTTAAAAGTTAAATTGGTTTGACGCCTGTCTATGCAGATTCTAGGTGAAGATCTAGTTGTGAGGTGCGATAGTGTACGACATTACACACAAACAGGCTTTGGAAAGAAACAACAGGTGTTTCGAAACTCGCAGTTGATTTTGCAAAATAATGGTCCGATTAGCTTGTAGGCTTTACTCATCGGAGACCTCACAGGTCGCGCTATTTCCCTTCGCCGAAATAGGATTGATTTACTTGGCCTGTCAGAAAAAAGCATTAAAAGGCATTTAGGAGCCGGTAGTAATATTGTCTTCGTTGGATCTCTATAAGGAGGTCTCAGGACGCTACATTGGTGGTAGCGGAAAAGGCACCCGACTTTGAGGCTACTTCTGCCTTATTGTGCTCATTCGGTAGCCGCAATGCGTTGGTTATGTGACCACCTGATGCCGAACGGTTGCCCTCGTACGCGTGAGCTTGCCTTTGGACCATGCCAAGACCCCATCCATTCTTCTCTCACGATACAGGCATTCTGTACAACGCGATGCCTTCTCCCACCTGGTGGGAAGTCTCGGGACGCTACAGGCCTAAATCTAAGTGTAAGAATGGATAGCATAGGCTACAGTTAGGGGAATCTTCGATTTTCCCCAAGAGACAGGTCAGAAATGACGTCTAACTTCGGCGTCCATTCCATTCACGTGTTCTATGGGAAAGCTATTACGAAATGAGGCAATACCTGTTGAGAACTAGTTGTGGAACTGAGCAAAATCCTATCCACATTGGACTATGTCAAATCCTGTACCCTCTCTTACATGTCACTTATAGCTGGTGTGCTAATATTTAGCCATATATCCTCATGAGCTTCAGCTGAATTCCCGTTTATATGCTCGATTATTAGGCTTGACAAGAATAAAATTCGTGTGCATCTTTCGAGCAGATATGGTGACAAAAACAAAAAATTCTCATAAAGTAACATAGCGATCGCTTGGTGTTTCGGCTCGATAGCGAGTGCTGTCTTTTAACACCTATCAGGTTTTAATCCGCGCTGCGAAGTGTTTATCGGGGAAAGCTCCTGTGACTTGGCTCTGCTGTCTTCACCAAGACTTTAACAAATGCCATCTTAACAGCTAGTTTTCTTTACTTAGGCGTATAGGTGAATGTTCCCTGATCAGCTCTATCCCTTTACTCCGCTAAATACATACGTCTGTGAACATGAAATTATTAGATTATGCATACCGTCTTGTTGTTCCTTTGATTATTAACATATTTTGTTTAGAATTAAGCAGTGTGGTTGGCACTTAATTTAAGCATTGTGTGTATGTCAGACTTTAATTGAGCCTATAAATAGAGCATTTTTAATAATCCAATAACGTCCCTGTTTTGTGATTCAGTCAGCATAATTTGCCTATTGTTACAGCTCTTATAAACATTTTCGCTAATCTAGTTTAAATTGGTTAAGAATAATTACTGACATGTAGGAGTTCATGCAATCTATTGTTTTAATTTATGTGGGCTGGCGTTCACATTACGAAATCATCTGGGATTGGGTTGTTTCGTTTAGTGTTTGCTTGTTCAACTCCTTGTCCAAAGATGAAATTCGGGAACACTCAGAGATTACTGCTCATGATGGTTTTGGTCATTTTGTATTTTTTAATTGAGCTGATTGCTGGATATGTTGTTCATTCCCTCTCCTTGGTCGCGGACTCATTTCATATGCTCTCCGATTTTATTGCACTTTGTGTTGGAGTGGCCGCCTCTAGAATCGCGAAATGGCCTCGATCACCAAAAAATACCTTCGGGTGGCAGCGCGCAGAGGTGGTGGGTAGTCTTGTCAACACCATTGTACTCGTTACCCTCTGCTTTACCATATTTATCGATGCCATTGAGCGTTTTGTTGAGCACGAACCTATAAAGGATCCTCGAATAATGGTGTATGTTGGTGTTGGTGGCCTTGTCATAAATATACTTGGTCTACTTGTTATTGGAGGTCATTCGCACTCGCACGATACTCCTGCCCTTACGATGGATATCGAAGACGTATGTTCGCGGTTTAAATGAAATTTGCTTCTCATTCTTAATGGTGCATTTTTACCATTGAAGGTTTTACAGCACCGTTTACTGAAATTTTACTTGATGGTATAGGTAAACATTGAGGAAGGCATCAATGAACTTGAATACAACCTGGTTGAGAGTAAACCGGAAGCTGGCGAGCCCGTGGAATCCGTCCCAAATGGCAATCTGGGGTCCTACGAAGTAGTTGATTCCGATTACGAATCTGGTAATGATGTTGACAGATTGGCCAAATGTTGTCCCTGCATCCAAAGGATTCGTGAACTGCATCGGCCTTCTGAGACAGACTTGGCTCATGAAAACTGCCACCTCGCGCCCTGTCCTAACACCACCACAAGGAAGCCCCATAAAGAAGGTTGGTATTTTTAGCCTAATGGTAGGATTGCACATCTTGGGCTTTAGTGTTTAATATTCGGCCCTAGGGCTGGTATTTTTATTGACGGTCAAATTCATTTTATCTCTTGTTAACTCAGTTTTACCTTCACTTAGACCTGCCATTCTACTCTCGATGGCAGGTTGAGGTCTCGTCTGACCAACGCTTGTGCAGCCGGATCGCCAACACTACTTTCTGCTTACTTTCCTCCAGTCTGATTGAGGATCGTATTCGAAGCCCCACGATTTCCACCATTACATTTAGTCGTTTTTTCATTTACTTAACATTGGAGTTTCTCTGTTGTTCATATTAACGGCATGGGCTTAGCCCAAGGCGCAAGCTCTTGGCTCTATAATCTGCCTACTAGTGTGGTTTGTTAATACCAACTTATTTTGGTATACTCTTCGCGCTTCAAGTCGGATACCTTGCCTGAACTTTAGGCTATTTTTGTCCATCCATACAGCAGACACGAAGCGCTCCACTGGGAAGCAAAAACGTGCGTTTCACTTTGCATTTGCTTCTGCTTTGTGTGTTTGACATGCATTTACAATGATGCACGCCCGCTTGTTTGAACGCTACGGGTAGACTCATAGGTATTTGTTCATCTTACACCTTTACTAGTAACTTTCCGTGATTACTTTGCTCTGGATTTTAAAAGTTATATGATGCGTTGGGTACGAATAGCCTTTTCTTGGTTACGCTTTTTTGGAAGAAAATAGCAGCCGTTGAACGCATCACATTAACGATACGTCGATTTATTTCGTCCTTAAATCCATCGCCATAACTTTTGTTTATTAACGATGCCGGAGTTGGCGAACGTGGCACTTTGATCTTTTGAATAAGTGATTTTCTGCAAAAATAGCATGTCCGTTTCCTTGATGCTCGCCACCTGCATGTTTTGCCCATCATTTTTGTCATGCACCCCAATCTTGTTGCGTGCCGTGGCTCGTCTTGTTGATCCTATTTATTTTCCCTAACCATGAACCCCCTAACCCAGTGAGTTTTTTGGAATTCAGGGAACTCTATGAATATGCGAGCCGTGTTTCTTCACGTCTTTGCCGACTTTCTTGGCTCCATAATCGTAGTGGTGAGCGCACTGATCCTCTGGCAAGTTCCGGGTGATCCCACGAAACCGGAAAACAGATGGAAACTTTTCATCGATCCGGCGATGAGGTGAGTCATGTATGTTTTTGCCTTTACTCCATATTACTAAAGTATCGTAGGCAATCTTACCGAATCCTCTTCAATTAGCCTTTCTAGCCTCGTGCTAGTTCTGGGAAGTCTCTTTTATGGATGGTTAAATCACGTTTTGGAACCTGTCCCATAAATTTATAATTACATTTATCCCAGGCTACCTCATTTATTGCCTCCGAGAGTCTCATGCTATTATGAATCTAATTAATGGCACTAAACTTTGGCTGTGTGGTGGGATTTTCCTAGACATTTCATGAAATCATGTCAAACAATCAGTGCGAGTGCCAAGTTTTAATTCTGTTGAATGAACCTATGTAATGTCCCTAATTCACATAAATAAATGCCTATTTCCATCCCCATGATAAACGATAGATTTATAATGCTATTTTTATTCATTTTAGCCTGATCATGGTGGTCATAATTCTGTATTCTACACTGCCATTATGTAAGCTGTTAACACTTTATTCAGCATCATAGATATCGATAAACATGATCATTTCCCATTATATTGTTGGGTTGTACTGGTGGATTAATTGTAGTTTAACCACTAAGTCACTTTCGAGGCACAAACATAATTAATGATATCCATCAGGAGAGAAATGGGTTTCCTGACTGCCTTTGGTCTGTGTGACTTCCTGTTGTCCACACCGTTTGGACTGTTTTTTGGTATACAAGGCTGTGAATACTACATTTTTTCATTGGGTTCGATCACGAAATCTAGGCAAATGTTCTTTATATTTTTCATTTTTGTGGAAAAGGAACTACACAAATGGGTGAAAGATGTGTTAGGCAGCCTAGGTTATCGGAATTGAATTGATCGTTTTTGTTTCAAGTGAATAACTGTCAAAGATTGTGTAAACCAACCCAATCACAGGATTCATCTAGTCCTTGATCTTTTAAATTCCCATATCCCTTTGATCTACTATTTATGGTGATGTTTCACCGTACATAAGCGGCCATTGCTGACGGATCCATTAAATCTTTTCTATTTTCCATCACAATTGATTTTGGCATTTTGATTCACTGAAAATTTCCTTCATGGAGTACATTCTTGTCCATATTCGATCACTTCATTTTCAGTACAATTCATGCAATAATTGATTTGGCGAGAAAAACCTGGTTACATTATTGAGTAGACATTTGTGCTGTTTGACCTAATACTATTTGCGTTTCATTGAAATCATGCGTACGGGCGTCGCCCGTCGCTTTCAGCGAGGAGTGGCATTAAAGCACACCGACAGTTTTGGGTGTGGGTTCTTTCACATTGCTTTGATAGCTATGCTACTCACATATATGCTTTTCCCTAATGTGTGTGCGCCTAGTCCCGCTGCTTTTGAATTTGGGTATGCACTACTACAATGCATCTGATCATTTCTTCGTAATTCGGAGTTCACCCATCCACCATGTGTGCGGAGCAGAACAACAGCAACATGCGTAACGTTGTGCCCTTTAATGCCTTCATTTAGCCCATGCCTGGCAGCAAAATGTGCCCTCGAAGTTTTTTTGTGAAATTATCACTGGAACGCTGATAGGGTTCAAAAAATCACGTAGACTACATTGAAAACCCTCAGTTTTGGGGCTCATTGGCTCATTATTTCTCTCCATTTATAGTGTATAAGGCTGCTCTCATCCTTCTCCAATCCGTCCCTAAGGAAATTTGCATAAGAAACCTGAAAAATCGACTCGAAAAGGTATGATTTTTGTAACAAATGCTGTCCACTAACTCGAGTATGCGAAAAGTGTACATACTCTTCATCCTCACCTATTCGAAATACTATTGTCATGCAAGATTGGTATTTGTCTAATCACGGTGTCGTTTCTAGCATCATTGATTTATTGCGTTCCCGGCCGCATCATCAATTGCCGACACCTAAAAGGGCATCTAATGTCATTTGTTGATCTATGCAATTTTCATTTTGGTTGGATCATACTTTCTCACCCTTGATCTCTAGAGACCAAATTGAACTTTTAACCCTATGAGATGGAATTTGTTTCTTTCGGTCGCTAATATGGTTGTCCTATAGCTCTGAGACACATTATGCTATATAAAGTTTTCTCGTCCGTCCAGTTCGTTAGATGCGTGTGATTGCGTGCGATACTGTGCCAACTTCCTGCATAGTAGTAGTTTAAACAACGTGAGGCTTGCGCGTGTTGATTCGTTGTGCGTATAAACTATATACAAGCACAAACATACACACTTTAGACTCGCTTGCGTCAGGTTTTCGTGCGGAGTATGTGTGGACTTATGTGCCAATTACACACCTTGTCAATGTCACCCGGTCAGTTTAAGGTTTTGATGTCACTCACAGCCACCTTGATACAACCGCCTCACATATTTCAAACATTCTACAATTTACAATGCCCATTTTGTCTCGTAATGCCTCTAAAACACAGGGACGGTGTTCGAAGTAATTGGCATGTTTCAGCCTTACACACTGTCGAATGCAAAAATCATTAGTTATTGTATAAATGTTGGGTCTTATTGTCCACTACTATACAGAGGCATCTGTATTCTCAGTTTATTCCTTCATAATTGTGCCTTTGAGTATTTAAATTTAATAGTCCTGTCCCCCACCTCAGAATTCTTACAGCTACAAAATCCAGAAGCATTATTCTTCCACATCGAGTTAGAGTCCCTAGTAGTATTCCCTTCGGTTGTCTTCATTGCTCCGCTACATTTCCTTCGTCGCTAAAATTTAGCAAAAAAATCAGCCATGTGCTTAAGTACAATCCTCTTGACTGTTCACGAGTGTCTTGACCCTGTCCATTATCCTCGTTTCCATATTTACGCGTGATACGATTCTACCCATTTATGCCTGCTGACTGTTGTCGCCAATGTCATAGGGTTCCTGTGCGTCAATTTGATATTTTACAGATTTTTTACCGAGTTAAGCCATCATTTTACTTTTCAATTTTCTCGCCTTTGTAATGTTCAAAAAGCTTCAGTCTTCTCCAGAGACTGCAGAATCTTAATTTGCAGTTACTTAATCCTGTGCTTTTTTTCATGATACAGGCGGTGATTTTTAGTGCGAGTTATGTGGAGTGTTAAAAATGTCATCGATCAATAAACGTCCCGAATCGCGTATGCAATATTTTTAGTACTGCATTGCATAGTACTTTCGCTCACTTTTTCGTTTCCTATTCAATAACACAACTTTTAGATAAATCTCTCCTACCGGAATGTCTGTTGTTTGAAACCCGAATATCAGCGAGCTTTCCTTTCACATGCGTGAATGGGATACCAAGGTTCCGAGTCGTTCCGCTTTTTTGGCTTCTAGTTCGGGCACTTGCGAATTGACTGCACTTTATTACCCAAGTTATTAAGGCTGAGCTAAAATTATCGTTGAAATTTTACGGCCGTTGCATTACGGCATGTCCTCGTCTGGTGTATGATAAGGTAATGGCCTTGTCAATATTTTTTATGCCACTTAGCATGGGTGAGCTAATCGATAAGGACAAGTCATGCTTACAGGTGGAAATATACTCTGTTTTCGCGGCATTTAACTCATTTTATCAAAAAATGTTTAGACCTGGTTGGTGAGGTTCGGTGGGAATACTATCTGTCGTGTGGAATCTTGGGGTTGAAATAAGCTTTGTTCTCAAAACCCAGCATCTCCCGTCAGTGAGCCTTATTCAACCTTAATTAGAGTATTTCACTGTTTTGCATTCATCTAGATCATATTTCATTATGTTTCCTGAATTCGTGACCTAAAGGTATTCCTCATTCATGGTATTTGTCAATGCCTTTTTAAAGTTCGACTCTTTAGGACCGCTTTCTCTTTCTCCGAACTTGCTGGTTGCGTATTTGTACATTTGTTTTACTGGCTTATTTCCACCCACCATAATTTGTACTTCCCAGCATTCCACTAAAATGGTGTTTCGTCTATTTCTTAGATCGATGGCGTTGTCCGAGTACATGATTTGCACGTTTGGAAACTACAAAGTAACTGCATCATTGGAACTGTGCATCTCCGTGTCCGAAGTTTACGTATGTGTCTTCTTAGCTGCGTGCGATCTCTAAAGGACTTCTTTTCGCTAATTTTGATAGTTATGAAACGAAGAGTCTGCAGTGACAATGGGCCTTGTGTTAAGTCCTCAACATCTGTCAAGATGCACAAGCTTATTCTTATTATTCCTTTCGTTTTTTCATATCTTAAAATTTTTCGGTTGTTGCGTCTTAAACAGTATGACAAAAGGTGCTTGTTGCTTCCTCTACACAAATATGGTGCAATTAGGTAGCTGCCATGACTACATCAATAATGGAATAAATATTGTGAAGAACGAACATAAACAGTCATGCTTTTGGAATCTAGTAGGTAGATACAGTTTATGTAACAAAATGTAGGTGGAACCAGAAAACTGCTCAAAATGTTTTATGCATTGAAGCATTTACAAGTGCAGCCTACAGGTCCTTTCAGTCTGTTGAGCATGCAAATGCCATCTGCATAAGGTCGTTGCAAGTAGTATAGTTTTAGTCATCGCTTCTACCTCAATTGTGTTTCCTCAGTCTTCTTTGTGGTTGTGATTGTGTGGTGCTGGAGCAGAATGGTAACTGCTCGGGGTAATCGGCGCAAAACAGAGAGGATGAGGCGGAATCTCCCTTTTATCTTAAAGTGGTATGGGTCCCACATCAGATCAAGTATCGAGTCACGCCTGTTCCCGAAGAGGACGAAGTCGTTCTTGTACACCCCTGAGTTGTGCCGCGTTGAGTGGATGTATTGTACCAGCAGCAGTAGTAGTTGTTGTTATTGTTGTTTTATTGTGAAGACCTCAAGAAGTCGTGCCGCCTCAAGGAGTATGGGTGAGCTGTCTGGATGTGGTGGAGCTTAATGTTTTCCACGAATTGTTCGTAGATCAAGTTGAAGGCTACTGAAAGCCCTTCTCGATACATGAGGCTATGATTGAGGAAGGCGAGTCTCCTTCGAGGTGATGCAACTTTCAATCAATCAATCAATCAATCTAGTTAAGTTAGAGCCTTTCAGGCGGTATATTCTGTTGGCGCCAAATCCTCCGCGAAGCCCCTCCAGCTTTACGGCAGCGTGAGAGTTCAAGGTGGCAGTAACGCTGCCAAAGAGCGATGACAGACCGCTGAATGTCTGTGTCCAGCATTGCATTTACGCAATTCTATCACATCAACGTTTACAAACTATATCAGATCGCAGTATAAGCGCGCTCTTACCTCCAGGCATAATGGCACGGTAATGTGTTTGCTTGTGCTCTATTTTATGAAAGATAAGGGAGTAGAGGTTATGGTAACACTTAAAAGCCTAGGATCTTGAAATATGGCATTTATTTTTATATGTTGCCCCATCTTTGGTGCTACCACCACTCTACCCTTGCTGTGGAAGTTCTAGACAGTGTGAATGGAATTTGCGGGACCGCGAACTGGACACTTCTCCAAAAATGTGGCGTTTCCATTTCCATCTTCTGTTTTGCATGCATTGTTTGTCGTTAGCATGTTGACCACAATGGAGAAACCTAATTACCTAACCTAACCCGTAATTGGGTTTGGTAATGAACTTTTCCTATGTTAGGCGAAGTATTGTATCTGCGGATATGCTACTTAGTTTTTATGAATTGCTTACCATTCATTATAGGTTTTAGGCAATAAACTTTTTCATCTGCGTGATTGCCACTGTTGGTGGATTTATGACTATTTTAATAGTTAAATCTACTTTTTTAACTCACTCCATCATTTTGAGCTTACTTTATTGCATTTCTAACCGACATTAAAGTCATAACCTTTCCTTACTCAATTGTCAACATATATTATATTTCAGCCGGTGATTAGTCATTTTGACATTCAGACCATCTACTTTCCTCCTTAGCTCTCGTTTTCGTCACATTAGGCGAAGAGTTACTATAGTCAAAAAAATTGGTCACATATTTTCTACACCATTTGGTCCTTTTCTGCATTCCTTGGCACGCACACGCATCTGTGTAACTCTGATGTTCCACCTTGGAAAGGGAGCATCTCACGTAACTTGTTTTCCATTACTCGTCAGATACGTGCTGTCGATGAGCTGTTTATTGTCTAGTCTAGGCTTTTTTCTGGATTACTGTTCGTGTGGGGCTTATGTTTTGATTTTGTGGAACGGCAGGTCGGTTACTTTGTACCAAATGTGGCTTTCGCTTTCATATGGCTGCACCTGATCCACGCAGGATGCCTTTTTTGTTTTGAAACAATACCTGTTTGTAAACTTTACTTTATGGTATTCCTCGTGATGTACTTAGTTGAGGGTCAAGGTTAGTCAGTGCTGGTCATCATGCATTTTGGAAAACTCACATCTTCCTACTCATATGTACATATATATGCTAGAATAGAAAAGTGGAAGACCAGTTTTACATAAGTACCACTATTACCCCATTTTAGGCACTATCTGAAACACTGTTATTGAAGGCGCCGTAGTTTACACTATCAAGTGTTATCGCTGTCTGAGGCAAAATCGGACAATATCAACCAAATATGTCATGCAAAATTAAAAAGTTGCCAGCTTTATACAGAGTTCCAGTTGTTCTTTGTCGAGGAGCAATTGCATGATTTGTACTATCCTATCACGGGTTGGAGGTAAAAGACTATAACTTTTTTGCTTATTTGAAATCACTTTCGTCCGTCATTAGACTGCCTGAGTGACTCTTGGTGAAGATGCGGTTAGTTGTTTTAAAAGTTAAAACCAACAATAGTTTGTCTCAGGTAACTCACGTAATCATTCAACTTCAAACATAAATTGCTGCAATGTTCCAAGTTCAACTCTAGTTATTCTAGTATCGGAGCCTAAATGTAGAAGCAAACTTGGAAAATTGAGCCTTTAGGTGCTGTAACCACTTTTGTAACTGCCTTCTTCGTAATCTCGACTGATTGGTTTCTCCCCTTTTAACCCCAGCTTTGTCCACTTGTCTCCCCTTGTCTTCATAGGTTTGTGCTGTAAGTTCCTTCACGCATCCACTCTTTGCACCATATTTCGTTCTCGTACTTGAACCCTGCAATTCGCGCTTTTAAAGTTGATTGCAAATGAGTTCAACTTTTGGCATTGCGACCAGAAAACGTTCACCATGATTCGCTGACCTCTATCCACCTATGCTAATCTTTAAAGCTTAAGCTAGCCTTAGTTCGTTGTGGGACTCCTCCGTCTTTGTGCTCATATCTGTGATTCTTATTAACATTATGTACTCCAAGAAAAATTGTGCATGGTAAAATTTTTGCATTGATGAAACTGTCCATGCTAATGCGCCATGTACTAAATTCCCCCATTTCTTCCCCATCCATATTTTAGGCGAAAACGGATTCAATCATAAGCACATTTGGCCGACTTCACTTCACCCATAGCATTGTTTCCGTTGCACTGAGTTTTTTTTTCTCATCATCTCGATAGCCAATGCATGATTGCAAAAACAAGCGATGGTCTTAAAACAAAAAATCTATTTCTTACTAGGCAGTTCAATGCTCGTAAGCGACCACACTCATTGCAATGGTATAGGGATATTTTCAGCTCAAAACACTTAATTTTATTCTACCCGATTATTGTGCTTGTTTCTTATCTTTTCCTACTATTATTCTTATTATTTTTTGCTTGTGTAGCAGAGTATGCGATTGTGGCTCGAAGAGTGAAACAGCTGTTCCACGAATATAATATCCACTGTACTACCATCCAACCGGAATTTGAAGATGTGAGTGTAGTTGCGTTTTAATAGTAGTAATCTCATTAGTCTGTATTTTAATCCCGCTGTCTGTCACCGTGTCAAGGCGTGTGATGTGCGACAAATTTGTCTTTCTCGAAGCAACTGATTTTTTTGCTCCCCATTTTCAGATACTTGATTTTGCGTTTTGTAGACCTCTCTTCAAATGCACTGTTTTTAAACAAGTAATTAGGGCTTGTGCTTCCTATCGCGTTCCTCACTTCCTTTCCTTTCCCTTCCTCACTGCCCCATCCCGAATTGAATACATTCTGTACACTCGCGTTGATTTGCATCCATCCTAACGCCTTTCCCCTGCACACCTTCAGAACACGGAGCAAAATCCCGAGACCTGTCTCTACGATTGCGGACCGAATCAGAAATGCTGCTCCGACTCCTGCTGTCCACAGCTGCCCGACGCGGGTAATTCAGGGAATGACGCTCATGGCACTGTGAACGCCGTGCCCGCGCCTGCCACCCTCCAGGTCTCCAAAAACGATGCTTCTCTTCCCACCGTCACCAATCCCGCTGATGCTGCTGCTGATATTGCACATAAAATCAGCCGCATTGAGTTGAATCAGCTCCAGCCACGCGAGCCTCCCGTTACTACATCCACCAAAAGCAACTACTTTTAGCAGTCGCTCC
Organism: Hydatigera taeniaeformis; assembly: GCA_900622495.1. Lineage (NCBI taxonomy): Eukaryota > Metazoa > Platyhelminthes > Cestoda > Cyclophyllidea > Taeniidae > Hydatigera > Hydatigera taeniaeformis. Next base: position 135,614 of record UYWX01020328.1, on the reverse strand, counting down.
CGTCTTTTCATCTTCCTACACTCCACCAGCTTCTGGGTGTCTTCCCTCCCCCTTACCGCTTTTGGGGATATTTTTATTCAAACAGATGTTCTTTCTTACAAGTGTGCAATTGTCGCCTTTCCAGGTGCTTGTTGACCCTTCTAATCCATGCGAATGAATGCGTCTGTGTTAGCTCAACTTTCGCGCAATTTCTTTGCTGCGTTTACTTTTGCCCTTGTCCTAATACCTTATTCATTTATGCATTTGTATACCTCTCACTCCTTTCGCTCTTGCTCGCGTCTCTACTTACTATACCTTTTTCTGCACAATAACGTTGAGAAATTTAATGACTAGACATTTGGGACACGATTTGAGGCTTGGCAACGGAGCTTATAGGTGGATTTGATCATTTTGTGCATGCATCGGACCAAAGTCTTGTGCATTTTAGGGTGCATAAATAGCAGTTAGAAAAAATTTTTGTTTAATTTTCAAAGAATTGTAATTATCATAAGTGACCGTTTTGCTCGTAGCAGACAAGCCATCTCTCGGGGCAAACTCCTGTGAGGTAGTTATTCTGAAGTTTTCTTCAAACCTTCAGTCTTTGTAGAAGGCCAGTAGCTACCGATTCTGCCGAATTGCATGCCTTTCGTTTTTTGTGGATAATTGTAAGCGGTATTGTTTTGAGCGCTGCTATGCAACCAGTTTAATGTCGCCCTCCAATATAGCGATGGATTCCAAAATTGTTAGACTTCATGTCTTGTAGCCTTGTCCACCCACGAGGAATGATAAATCAGTTGCGTTCAGTCGCTAAACATTTTTTTTTATTCAACGCAAATTCACGTAATGCGGTGTTCTTCGGGTGCGAAGTTGGCTTCTTCGTTGGTAAAACACAAAATTGACGATAGGGCTTTTTGGTCACCTTGCAAATCCAGTCGACGTCCTCGGTCTAAGTGTGGCCGACACCTTTGTGGCATCCTATAGTCATAATTTGTGAGCGCTCAATCTCATTGGTACTTAGATTCCTGAACTTTGAAATATACTAATATAGTCTTGGAGTTGGCTTCGTGGGTCAAAACATCTGTCATCAACGTGAAATTGAAGGTCTAAATAACTTGCAGCTCCTTAGGTATCGGCATGCATTTTGACGCCGTTACTTTGAACTGAATGAGAAGAGATTTTGTGCAATTTTTTATTTAGCTCTCTTCTTATAGGTTATCAATTTTCTAGTACCACTCGAAGGTCTATTGGGTCTTCAAGTCTTTGAGAATAAATGGATCGCCATTACCTAGATCACACATTTTGCTAAACAACATCGAATATTTCAAAATTCATCAGTTTTTGAACATTATACAGTCTCGTATTCCAGCATAAATTTGATACTAAGGCCTTGGGAGAATAAGGATTGCAAATGAAACGCTGAATAAGTTAATCATAAAGTTTGAAAGTTATACAATGATTCGCTAACCATTTTGTGCATTAACAAGACTTGTCTCGATTTTAATGGTATCCTTCAGTCTGCAACGGTACAAGAGCTAGCAGAAGAGTGCCTTGTTAACTGCGGCCGGTGTCGCAATGCGAGCTGCGTACGACGCTGTTGCCCAAGCGATGGCAGCAAAGTGAAAGGTAATCCTATCCTCAGAACTCTGGACGAAAGCACTGCCTCTGACGCAACGTCTTTCAAAGACTTTGATGATCAGGCTCCTGTCTGATTGGACTTGCTATTTGCTTTGACGTTTAATATCGCCATCCATTTTATGTCCCAGATCATGTTCTATTGCTCAAAAGCATCCAAATTCCCCCTCCTAATTTGCATGCTATTCTGTTTTGGTGCATGTCGATCACTGAGACTTATGTCTGAATTTTAGTACATTTTAAAACCGCATACACCTCGTTCTGGGTTTCATCGAATGCGTAAACAGCAGTAGGCTCAAAAACTGCTTTTCTTACGTAATTCGACTCGTACTAGGAGCCTATTTTGGCGTAAACTCTTGAAACGTCTATTTTGCACATTTCTGAGGTATTAAAAATGGTGGCCTTGGATGGGCATCGTGATAGAATGGATGAATTGGGGGTGAATAACTATTCGACGTAAACTATTTAACAAGAGGGAAAAAATGACCAATTAATTTCGGTTGTCGATTTGCTAGGGCTTTTATGAGGAATGCACATGTATTTTTCGATCTGCTTGATTTGTAAGAGAGGGTGCAGGATTTGACACAGTCCAATGTGGATAGGATTTTGCTCAGTTCCACATCCTCGACGTCTTTATGCAGGTATAGTAGGAGAAACTCCCTCAACTAGTTTGTAATAGCTTTCCCATAGAACACGTGAATGGAATGGACGCCGAAGTTAGACGTCATTTCTGACCTGTCTCTTGGGGAAAATCGAAGATTCCCCTAACTGTAGCCTATGCTATCCATTCTTACACTTAGATTTAGGCCTGTAGCGTCCCGAGACTTCCCACCAGGTGGGAGAAGGCATCGCGTTGTACAGAATGCCTGTATCGTGAGAGAAGAATGGATGGGGTCTTGGCATGGTCCAAAGGCAAGCTCACGCGTACGAGGGCAACCGTTCGGCATCAGGTGGTCACATAACCAACGCATTGCGGCTACCGAATGAGCACAATAAGGCAGAAGTAGCCTCAAAGTCGGGTGCCTTTTCCGCTACCACCAATGTAGCGTCCTGAGACCTCCTTATAGAGATCCAACGAAGACAATATGACCATTTTAATGACATCGACCAATACCGGCAGCTAAACACAGTATTATAATTGTATCAATCACTATATGGTAAAAAAGGAAACTGAGCAAACGCAGTTGAGGACCCAGCCTTAGGCTGCAGCCAGGTATTGTTGGTCCAATTAAACTCTACTCGGATGGTAATTGAAATTACATTGTTTAATATTCTGCAAATTGTGCAATGATCAGCTTAGGTAGCCTTGGAGATGTACCATAATGACAAGGTATCACAGTTAGTGCATTCGGACAGGGACTTGTGCTATATCGTTTAAAAATATCCCATATTTCATGCATTAACAAGAGTAGAACATTATTAGTATACCACAATCGGAACCATCCAGACCATGGGGTTGTTGTCTTGTTGTCTGATGTGTCCATCAGGATAGTGCTCATGGTTCTAATTGTATTAAAGCAGAGCAGCACATGTGGCCGTCTTAGTAAGAAGCTCAAATGTTACAATGGACAAGAGACGGAGAGAGAAATAACTGTTCACAACTGGGAGAGTTGGCGCACTTCACGTTTTCCGTTCAGATGATTAGGATTTCGTTTTTTCTAAAACCTCAAATAAAGTATACATAAACCTAACTCAATGAATTATGCCTGTAAGGAGTTTGGGAATTCCATTCATTTAAAAAGCCTTGATTTTAAGGGCTACTGAATGTGCTTAAGCGCATTCAAAGTGACATTACAGACTAGGTGCTAATTTGCTATATGGGTGGCAGAAACGGTTGAAAAGAGAACGAATGCTTACTAAAGTCTTAAATGCATGTATTGACAACTTCAATGGTCTCAGTTATTTGAAAGTGCTCATAACTAAAGCTGTTTTCGCTTTTGTGAAACTGGATTTCGCATTCACAATTAAAACTGTACCTCTCAACTGTAAAATCTGTAAATTATGTATGTAAATCTAAGATTAGCTCTTCGAACGGCCCCCCTTACTTAGAGCACTACATAGTTGCACTGCGTAGTTGTACGCGAACTGGTCCCCACGATTTGTCGACGATGAATCCCAGCGTTGGCTGAGCAGTCTGCGTGATTTGACATATCTGAAGAGAAAGGCAATTGCTATGTCGGATGACGTGTTAGGAATTTTCTCATTTGCACCATACTGCAATTACTAAAGTCCAGAAATTCGGTGGCAAAATTTTAGACCCCCAAGGCCCCGTGCGACGAACGCTTTCAGTCTAGGCCACAGTGGGTTCATTTGGTCGAAATGTGATTCATTAATGCGAAAGTAATCGTCAACCAGACTCCACATGCTGATGTCGGGACATTACTTAGTTTTTAATAACCAAAGGGCGAAAACCAGGGCAGAAACCAGAAGGATTACTGTTCTTTGGTTTATAACTAATTTTTAAGGATGTTCATGGTCTTTCCTCCCATCTGGCCTTCAATGAAAAATCGATTCCGCAAGTGTGAAAACTGCGAGCTTGGAGGGCGCTATTCATACTCATCGCCTTCACCCACAGGACTCACCAAAATCCCTGAGTTCATCAGTGTAGTAGTACATTCATCGAACAAAAATAAAGCCAACGAAATAATTACCCCCCGCTCATCAAAACATCCCCTCTTCCTACATGCTAAAACCACATACAGTAGGACCTGCCAATTAAATAGTCTTCAGCGGAAAACACTGTTATCCCTACCAGAGAGAAAACCCGGATCTGTAATGACCTATACATGGGGAATCCCAAATATGTACTCTAATGCAAACCATCTATCCTCCCGTTCTAAGCTGCAGAATCGTATCCTCAGGAACAGTGCTTGAAGGAGAACCTAGCCCCATGTACACTCCCCACAATGCCAATGAACCCTCCTAGAATGCAAATATACCCAAAGTTTGAGGGGAAACCAAGTGGCTGCAGCTTTAAAGTATGAAGTAGATACACATCAAATCTATACAAAATTGTATCAAGCAATTCAGTCAGATGTAGATTTTGAAGCCTGCTTCTGCACCTTCTTCATTGCTGATTTGAATTTGCGTTTGATCTGCTCAAAACATTCACGAAGGCAGCATAAGCCTTTTTGTAGCACCACCACGGCCATTTCACCTATGGGAGAAAAGTCCCGATAAAGTAGTCAAAACACTCCTGTGGTTGTACGCTACAAATGTAAGTAAATACCTCTACTCTGAATCTCAAAGGTTATCGAGTCCTCCAGGGGGTGAGGTTGGCAGTACCCACAAAGTTTCACTGTTCCACTAAAATAAATGGAAGAAAAGCGCGAGTACAACCAACACATGGTGCAGAGACAAACACATTTGCATTTACTACTGTAACATATGCAGTTATGGCATTTGATATAAAAGATCAGGCTCAAAGCACAGCTAAAAAGACTTGTGATTCATGTTTACAGTCCATGTCGGCGAAAAACTACTCCCACAAGAACACATGAGAAAAATCCGTTATCCAACGTAGTCAATGATTGTAATCTGGAACTATAACTTTAAACAGTCGTTCATTAAATTTGAAAACATCTATAAACACAATAAGATGTGATAATCTTAAATGAAGATAAACAGCTCAGCATGATGTTGTCAATGCTCTAATAATCATGCAGTATTTTCTATACAAAAAGCACGTGTGCAACGATCGAAGCTGGATGCCAACAGAACGATCTAACATTGGCACGAATCGACCAAGGCTCTAGCTGACCTCAAAATAAGTGTCATTAAAGCAGATGGAATAGGATAACACAAAAACAACTTGAAAACGGCGCAGGCAGCTATCTCTTGTGCCCTTCGTACATAAAAGAACCAGGCTCATGGTTACAAGATAGGCCGAACGTGGAAGCTTTCGATGACTTTAAACCATTTGCTGAAAATACCTGCGAAGAATACAGTAACGAAGAGGAGCTCCGAGAGTATGATCTTCGCCCGTGAAGTGGAAGGTGGCCCGGCGCAGATCATTCGACACAAAAGCGACATCTAGGCCGACTACACGCCCATTTAGTGAGGTTTTCGCGGCTTCTTCGCCCTGAGACCGAAAAAAAATAACCTACCGCAACAATTATAATTCAGAAAATTAATAGCAAAGCGACATTTAAAAGTTAGATTTTAGGGGCAAATTAACCAAAAAAGCTCCAAAAAAGCGGGACATTAATGGTGTTATAGAAGTCTGACTTGAAGGATGCGTTTCAAGCAAATCGAGTATCGAAGTAAACAAATTACACGCTTGTATTAGGGTCCTAAATACTGGGCTTATATACTTATTTGAGCAAAGTACAAAATAATGACGTACGATCCGTTCAGCCTCAACAACGTCTCCGGTCGAAGCACATTGTGGGCTGGCAGCAAAACCTGGCTTTTCCACAATGGTAAGGTAGTGCGCACACTTTAAAAGCATCACATCAATGGCACATTTGACAAGTGTATCAGGCGGACGGTAGCCGGGAGCAATACTTTCCACCGTAAAAATAAGATGACGTGGGTTGAGAAAGACATGCACCAGATTGGCCAGATCGGGGTGTCTAAGATGTTCTCTGGAACCATTGTCCAACCTTGCGTCCGCCACACTTGCCAGTTGGGTTCGCGAATCTACCTAGGAAGCAATAGAGCCCTGGTTATTGTATTTCCAAACTACAAAAACGATTATGTAAAATGATGGTAGATCAATAACTAATCCGTTCTCACATCAATAACGCCTTTGGCAAAGCTTCTTTGCAACTTTTTGGCAAGTTCGCCACGCACTGTCCCCTTAATTTCAATTGACGGCAAAAGCTTGTAGAAGGCAGCCGAAACAGGAGAAAATTTGGCATGGTCCCGACCTATCCCTTTGACCGCAAGACAACGAGCCAGTATTTCATCACCAGACCCCAACTTGTTGAGTAGAATCTTTCTGCTAACAGGAGCAGGATAACTAGCGCCCTCATTTTTAAAGGCGTCTTCCTGGCCAGGCAGCGGTACCCAGGTAAGGCTTGAACTATAACAAAATTCATTTGTAAGCACTATATAATAGAGAAGAACTAAGTAACATCCAGTGTCAGAACGCACATTACATAAAGCGTCCAAACTACAAAATACTCACCTGTACAGGGGAAACGATCTGAAGTTCTCCCTAGACTGACAGTCACCATTTTCTTTGGATGACGACCTCCCAGCCTTTACACTTAGGTCAAATACCAGGTGACATGTTGGATCGAATTTGCTTAGTTCATCAGAATCTGGCAAATCAGTCGTGCAAAAGCCCATTTTGTCGGGATCCACGTTCAATGGTACTAAGCCTAGGCGATGAGAAAACGTCTCATCCGCAATGACTGATGTATTCTGATACAAAAACACCCGATCGATAGCAAATGATGGCACTTCAGCAATGAGAATTCGACGAATTGCGTTAGCGAACGTGCAATCAATGTTAATCAGATCGAATTCAATGGTTTCTGGAGTAAATGATGTCACAACGACTTGAAACTCGCTCATGAATTTATCCGCACTCCATTCCTCTTGAACCGAAGGGAAAAACGAAAGACCGTGTTGATTTACCGAGATGAGAGGCCCAGATCTCCCGCTCATGCCGACAGTTAAGTGCAGCAAATTCACGCCAGATTATGAAGGCTTCTAATGGATTAAGGAAATGAATCGCAAATCAGACAAATATTTGTTTATTAATGCAAGTATTTTGAGAGCAGTCACGATGTATGTCGTTAACTTAACCAGGCTTGTAAGGCGAGCGGGAACTTAATGGGAAATATTTGACAAGTTTAATTGAATATTTGTAAGGATTTTGATAAATAGATACAGAAACTAATTTAATGAAGGTTTTTTGCTGTTTTCCTTACTTAGTTCGGCTTGATTAAAAAATAAATTTTAATTTAAATAATAAGTTGACAGTTTACAATTCAAAGTTGCTTGATTATTGCTCTTTCGGTGGCATAAATACCTTCGCGCCTAACATACAAAAAATTTTTTGGTTCTAAAATATCTTTCCTCATATCTAATTGCATTTTAAGAGGCTTAGCCAATTGAAATGCAGGCATTTTTGTTTGGTATCACCATTATGCACTTGCAGTTTCAAGGTTGATACGTGTGCATCTTTTACGGATGTTGGATAGTGTTTGTACTGTCGCTTTGCGACGCCCATTAAGTTTTGCATGGTCATCCTCGCAAAAAATTACAGTTTTTCAAAATTCTCCAAGCATTACCTTTGATGCTACATTGTATGAAGTTCAGCACTTTGCAGCGGCCAAAAAGAATGCGTTTATGCTAAGACTTATCCGAGCGTCCTATGGTTGTTCATTAAGTTTTTTTCTAAATGTCTAGATATTTTTCGCGTCCTACAAGTGTGCAAACAACCGTCAGAGTAGGTCGTTTTTATCACTCACGTGTTCAGTCTTTTGCGCTTGAGCCGTCAATATCGAGCTGTACTGGCGTTGTGCTATCATGAAATCTATGACTTTCTCTGTTGGTTTCTTTGTGCACGCGATCTGATATTTAGGTTCTTGTGATGATTTGTCGACCGAAAGGCGGATATCACTGACTGCTGACGGAGATCTTGTTAAAGCCTTCGAATTATTATGGCACCTATCTGAAATCATACTGTTGCAGGTTTGCCTTTCTTTATCTCCTATTTCCTGCTTCTTCCGTGTGTCTGTACACCCTTCTCCTTTTTTAAGAGTCTAAGCCCCGGTACTCTTGCCTCAGCCTTATCTGACTGGTATTTTGTCCAGTCTCAAGAAGCCGTTAACATGGCTCGCAACCTTCTTGAGAAAACTCATTCGGGTGGAGGCTTATTCAAATTCGGTGATGGTTCTGAGCATGTATTTTGGTCAACTGTATTAGCATTGACATCTCAAGGGCGGCCAATGGAAGTGTCTGCTTTGTTGGCGTCACATCCCAAGGCTAATTCCAGCTTTTATCGGGATATCCGCCAACTTTTAGTTTCAATGCCACTCTCTGATTCAATTCAGATTGATCTAGAATGTATGTTGCATGTCTTATACCTGCATTACCTTCCATCTTTAGCAACCTGGTCGAGAGATGAGTGTTCTGAGAGAGCGTGGCATCACTGGCAAAGCGTCTGTAATGTTCGCTTGATGGAAGAAGCCCAAAATAATTTACGAGTAGATGACGTTGATGCAGAATACCTCACCCTAATTCTTTCTATTTTGGCCGGTCGCCATGATTGTTGGAACGATCCGCGGGTAGTGGCTGCCTGTGGAGATTGGTACTTCCAATTCGTCGGATGGCTTTTTTACACTCACCGCTTTGTGGACCGTTCTTCTCTTTTAACCATGCTAGAACAGTTTGTTTCCAAGTTTGGAACTGTCTCTAGCGATAAATCAGAGGTAAACACTATCTACAGCATCTCATACCTGTAGGGTTTTCTCTTTAGATTATTTATACTTTTCATTCATAAACACTTCTGAAAACTCTAGCTTATCTCCTGAACAACTCTTAATTTGGCTTCAAGTTGTGTGGTTTTCTCTAGGTTACAAATTCTTTGCTGTTGCTTAATTGTCAGCCTGTAGATGAGGTAATCAAGCACATATTCGCAGAAGACATTCTTTCCACGCTGTTTACTCTGAGTGAGAAATTCAACAGCTGGTGGATGGTTGCTCACTTTGCCAATTTGGTGAAGCGCCTCCTTCCGGATTTTTTCAATGACATCAGTTCTATCCGGCGCCCCTCTGAACACTTGGACTTGAAATCGGAAAGGACTGATTGTGGTAACAAGACGCTTGATATCTTATTTTGATGCCTCAACTTTTCCTTGACGTGTTTTCGTTTGCTAACATTTTTAGCTGTCAAACTTTATCGGAGTTATATTTATCTATCATCGGTAAAACAATGGTGTGAATTTTCCCTTTCCTTATTGCTTAACTGAATTTCTGAAAGCCGATTCCTTACTGGTTAGAACAGCGGTAGCAAACTCTTAGTCTGCTTGACTAATTTTTTTTATAATTATCACCGTTGGATTATGCGACAAATGCAATCCATCCTCTAGAAGGAAAATTTGAGACTTCTTTGAAATAGTTGCTTTGCCTTCTTTGTTGTAACCTGTTATGTTCTTATGCGGTTGGGTACTTGGGGTTACGTGTGGAATGATTTAATAACCGCCTTCCACTTTTATATTTTCTACAAAGATTTGGGTGAAAATGAGTCTACCACGATGCGTTTGGCCTCAGCTATGCCAGACTTCTTCCTGATGCGATACGCAGAGAACCTAGCTGCAGATTCAAGCCTACTCAGTGTGGCGCTGGGTTATTTGGATCACTGTACCGCACTGCAGCCTTCTGCTCAGGCCGTTCAGGCTTCGCTTTTGCAAAGAACCAAGCCGACTACCACTCGTCTTACTCAAAATGTATGTATTGACGTTTCATATTTGTTTACTTTCTACTGTTTTATGCTAGTGGCTTTATGGATCTTTCTCTACTTTCTTAGTTGATTCATCTAGCAAAGAGACATCAGCTCCACGATGTCGTTGGTGAGATAGCACGCATAAAAATGCGCGCGTCGTTGCCTCCTTCATGTCCTCCCCTCTCTACCATTAACATTCCGGGCACCTGCTCGGCTCTAGGATGGGCTATAGTTGCCCGAGATAAGCAGATGATTGCTCACATAATCACACGAACTCTCTCATACAGCATGTCGAATGAATGCGGCGATGTGGATCCTTGGAAATCTGTAAAGGAGGTAGCCAGCATATTGACTTGCCTTTTCGGGGGCGAAAAACGAGGTCCAGCTTCTCTGCGAACACACCCTTGGCTCACACCGTTAGCCATATCTCCCGAATTTGCATTTATGTTTCGGTACTCCGAACTCCACTGCCAACTCGCTGCCAATAACGGTGAGATGATAACCCGCGTTGTGCTTGACCTTCTGTCCTTAAGTGATACTAGTGGTGCTTTTCATGTGCCACTCAAGTTTAAGATTCACCTTCTCGGGCTTTTGAAGCCTCATCTAAATCCAGCGATTATGGAGAGAAAACAAGCTGAGATGCTGGGTGCTGTCGTTGCCGAGTTGAGGGCTACCCTTCGCCTATTCGGAAGAAGTGACGAAGCTAATCAGTCTCTGCTGTTGAACTTGAGCGCACTTTTAGTTCAAGCTAATGCTGCAGCAATTTTGCGAGATGGTAGCTATCTTGACGGATCCTATACGCCCTCACAACATACAAGTGAGTGTACGGCATCGGATGTAGGATGCTAAATGTTTTGTACCTTTTCTTAATGAGAGCATTCATATGTAAATCCTCTACCATGAGCGCGTCGGCTTGGATTGACGTATCTAGTCCAAGGAATGAGGAGGGGGCTGCTTTTCCTGT
>UYWX01020328.1:0-124525 GCA_900622495.1 Hydatigera taeniaeformis | reverse complement strand
GGGGGGGGGAGGGGAAGATGCATGTCCTACACGTAGGCAATCTTGTAACTATGCTTATCGAGTGGATTGGAGTGGTGCTCGAGTTTAGCCGCTGCCCCGGTCTCCCGTTCTGCTTGAGAACCGTTGGCAGTGGAAGTCATATCGGTTGCTAATGTCACAAACACGTTAGTCTCATATACACGATACTACTATAAGCAGAGTTGAGATTAGAGGGATGTGTCTGAGTGGATACATAGTGGAATCAGCGTGATAAGTGGAAGTGGTTGCGACGTGTAATCAATGAGCTTCCTCGATAGTACGACAGCTTGAAAGGTGACTCGGATTTCGCATTGATGTCACCTCGCACTGGATGGGACAAGTGATTGAGGGGAATAATACCAAAAAAACGGAGGTGGTGCCGTTTATTGACCAGTTTAGCACTCAACTTTGGTAAGTGGCTACTTTGGGCCGAGCTACTATACCTTCATACAATGAGCTGCTGTGCAGTTGACGCTGGTTGTAGATCCTCCATCTCAGTTCTCTCGGAGAGACTCGGGCAGAGTTACTAGGAATGCTAGTATGGATGAAGAACCAAACGAGGAAAGGGCACATCAAGAGTGTCTGATGTGGGGGAGATTCTTACTCACGACATAAGCGGTGTCCATAATCGAGTCGCGCCCCTACCCTACATAGCACAATTCTAACAAACAACTGGTACTACACTAGTAATCGTTACATCCCTGCATATCAGATGCATATATTGAAATTGGGTTTTACACATTACGTCGCCATGGGAACACCTGTAGTACTTTGTGTGACCCCACGACGTTTGGCAGTCACTTTAGGATTTGTCTGGACCTTGTACACGTGGGCTGGCCTTCGAGCCATCCCCAGGCCCATTTGTCCTGTCGTCTTCGGAATACATATATCCAGCTGCACTTATTGACTTCTTGCACTGGGTAGGAAGTGTCGGAATCCCACAACACCTTGCTTTCTCAGACGGCGACCATGCGAGGGAGGCAGATTGTAATTTTGAAATTCAGTTGGCAGCACTCTGAGAGTTCTAAAATTAGAACGACTGTTTTGGGAGCTAAGTTTGTAGCCTAAGTTGACTTAAAACTTACATCCAAACCAGCGACGAAAATACTTTTTTTCCATTAAGCACAGCTGCATCCGAAACCATGAATTTGTGGGATACGAACAATAAATAGAGTTGTAGGTTAGGTGCAGATTAATCGCAACAAACACGCCAAGATTTGCAAAATTATTTGCTAAACCCATGAAACACTCTCAAACACCTTGGACCAATTGTTAAATTACAGCCATCATTAGAGTTGCAGCGGCTTTGAATAGCTTGTGCGATGTCAGGCATCGAGAGAGCCTTACTAGCCCTTCGCAATTACCCGAGGGTTTCGGCTTATAATATTAAGGACCTCCCTTATAGCAAACTGCCTGTGAGTTGTTGGTAGGAAAGCCTGTTTTGACACCATTATTTAGTAGTGGTTGGCTGTCTATCATCCACAAAGTATAATCTACCTTACTTCCGGGCTTTGCTTCTTTCTTCATTTTAAAATTTTCCCTTCCTCTGCGTATTTGGATTGTCGATCGTTTTGTTACATTATTCTCTTCCTTAATTATTTGCTATAACCACATGGATAGTTATCTGGAGTTACAGTTCGTTTCATTTCACTTGGATTTTGTAGTCCGTGATGTGTACTAGTCCTCACCAAAACTTATTTCTTCCTGATTCTTCAATTACCGATCTGCATTGGGTTTTTAAGACTGAACCTCCGTCCCTTGGCAGAAATTACTCTTCGTTCGTGCATTTCGACATAGCTGTTTCCCAACTTTTTACCTTTTATTTGACTTTGGACCAATATCTCATTTAGAAATACCATGGTCTTCAACGTAAAAAGCGTGGTCTTGGTCATCGAGGCATGAGTCAATTCCAGTGCTGGCAACCTCTTGGGACTCTTAAAGATCGAACACCGTTCTACATAACCGTACCTAAGGAACCCTACAACGAAAACCATCTGTATTTTCTGTCGTTTTACTCATTATTTTCCTTCTCTTAGGTCTCGACGCTCCTTGGTCCGCCTTTCGCTTCTCGAGCTGCAACGCCTAATTGATTTGTCTCGTATTGATCCCACATACCCGATTGATATGTCAACAATATGTAATACTGGTCTCTTCCGCTTGAGTGCAGACGATGAGCGACTGTACGGATTTCACTTGACAGAGGACGTAAGTCTCAAAGTCCACTCTTTTACATCCTAGGGAGCGGACGAGTTTGTGACACCACTTAATATTGAAGTGCAGTACGCCAGTGAATTGGCTATTGCAGCTGTCGAGAGGGCTGGAGGTGTCATTACTACCCGATATTACGATCTACTTTCAGTTTTTGCCAAGGCTGATCCCTTTTCCTTCTTTGAGAAAGGGCTTCCTATACCACGGGGAAAGAAACCTCCACTTGTAAGTTGTTTTTCACCTTTCGATGTTTGTCTCTGCAAACTACGAACGGGCTTCTTTCACGATTATTATCCTAGTTTTTTAAAGAGATTTTTTGTGGATGTAGTTTCCGTGTGTCTACACCGGGCATGCTTATTACTTGTAAGTAGGCATCGTTGCACTTTTTGCATTTTAAAGAGCTTCAAGGTGATAGTTAAGTTCAGACGGTGTGTTTCATCTGTTGCGTTCTGCATTTTCGGGAATGCAGGAGTCGGATTGTGTGACTGGTTTGTATTGCGAATGCAACTTTTTCGTAGGTAGTGCTATCAGTTTCCACTCTTCCATTTTCTAATATAAAATTAGGAGCATATAATTGTGTTGGCGAGCATTTGATTGTACCGTTGACGCATGTATTTTTACGCTATTCATTTGCTATCAAATTTATAGAAATAAGATTTAAAAGATTTCTTGTGCTCAAACGTCATTTTTTCGGTTTGTAGCGTCGCTTAATTATTTTGGCACACTAGTGAATAATCTTCACTTGATTTGCCCACTCTAGGACGCTCTCAAGTACTACACGAGTGGAGCAAACCGTGGTTATCTGGCCAGTCCAAAGCAGATTGCAGATGCTCGTGTCTGGTTGGCCCAAAAGTACGGCTACACTCTGGTAGACATTGCCTCTAGTCCGTATAAAGACCTTCTTTCCATTCAAAAGGAGCCGTGGCGCATCTTTCATGGACTCGAACCTGGATGGCTTGTCAGTCTGACAGACAAAGTGATCATCAAACCTGTTGATAGCTTACAACACGAGAACTTCTACAAAAGTTGACCCTAGAGCCTTCTGTACATAGTAAACTAATACTTTTAGGTAAATTGAATTGTATTATACCGCCGTTAATTTACTGCAACCAATTTCTTAGTCGTAATATCGTCTTTGTCTTTCCGGGCATGCTCCATAGTTTTTTTGCACAAGCACCTTTTAAAAATTATGGAATTGTTCACCGTTATAGCGCATCTGCTGTTAACAGTTGTCTGAGTTTCTTTAAGTAGGTCATGAATCACTATTGTTAAGGTTTCTATTTTTAAAATTTATGGAAGTGGTTTTTTCCCAAAAGAATGTAAATTCAAGAAAGTGGGATAATAGGAGTGGGCATTTCCTCACTAGAGCGGTACGTTGTTTGTATCTGGGTTTGCGATTGTTGCAAATGGTCACAGTGATCAAATATTTTCTTTTCACCTATGCATCAACCCGTGTTGTTGCGGGAGCTTACAACGGAGCTGAGAAAGCTTAGGTGCTGGTGCATGCTTATTACACCATGATGCTGGTTCGAAGTGTGATATGATACCTTCCAACTCCGTTGCGCGGTTACTGCATTTTCCAACTTCCTCTACTCCTCTCTTACAATGGGTACGTTAAACTGTGCCTCGAAAGGGAGCTATTTATCTGATAAGTATTTGCAATGTGCTGCATTGCTCTTTCTGACACCATCAATGGGACTGAGGAAGCGGCATTGAGGTACCTTAGCCGTACCTCGTTGTGTCAAGGAATGCTAATAAATAGTATCAATACTAGCTTTGGAGCCATCTCTTAAGGTACAACTATCTGCCAACTTATTTGCATTCAACTAGCTCCTTAAAATGGCTTTGTGTTTCAGGTGGGTTCGGATTATAATTGGTCACTCAAGTTGTGAACTTCTTGTCTTTGCCTGATAAGTTCCAATTCTACTTCAGTAGCCTTTATCTGGGTATTTGCTAACCGTGTTTGACGTTGCTGTCCTACTTTTGCACTCCCACTGTGCACTTCTGTTTAAGCAACAGTTCTATTGCATCTCATATCTTCCATTTGCTTCGGCAAGAAGATATACATAGTTAGTGAATCGAATATGAACATTTTTTTGTAGCGTCCTGACACTTCCCACTGGGTAGAAGGCATTAAGTGGAGCTGAATACATATATTTTAGGGAGGGCAAAGGGGTTAAACCTGAACTTGGTCCAGAGGCTGGCCTACGCGTACAAGTGTTAGACATCAGGTGGGGAACCCACTTTGATGGTTAACCCTGCGCCAATAGTTGTTCAGGCACTGCTTATGTAACACGTTTGTTGATATCAGCTCTTAATTACACTATTTGGTTATTCGTTCATTTAAGCTTTTCCGGTGCGAATAGAAGTACGGATTGTTTGCGTCGGTACCAAGGTAAGTGGATTATTTAACTATTCTTTGTTATTGGGGAATCAGCCTAGTTACAGTAACCCACCTTGGCCAACAGTTTTTAGTATTTAAATGAATTTTCGGTCAGTTTAAGTTAAGGATATCAATTTAAGAATCATATACCAGTGTCTACCGTATATATCATCACTGTACTGACACGTTTATAGTCAATCAGGAAAAGAAGTGGTTCTCGTTCCACCGATAAACACGCATAACGTACTTTCCACTCTGGTGGTGCGGCCACCTGATTTTGAATGTTTGCTACCCTACCTTGGTAGCTCCTTCATTTTACGGTCAACATAAGACGTTTGGATGGGGATTTCGTTCGTCTATGACTTCTTTTCAATCGACCCAGTCGTTTTGGCTACAGCTGTTTGGTTGTTTATCCTTGCAATGGAGCATTATTTGTGGTCAGCAGCAGTGATAATTTTCTACACGTTAAGTGGAGTATACATTTACTGAAAGTTTTCGGGTCCGCTTTAGTCAATGTGCATGAGGTTTATAGAGAAGGGCTGTTCTCTTGGGTAGCGCGTCGTTCCAAGAAATGGGATATGGTCTGCCCAAGCGCTCCAGCACATCAGCTAAGTTGGGCTAATCTGTAAGCGGTGTCTTATCTCCGATAAATAGATTGCTTTTTGGATCGGAGGTATTTCAGTTCTGAATATTTCACCAACCAGAAACGCTGTCCACTCAAGAATTGCATTTGGTATTGTATCGGTCGTAATTTCTTAAGTTCCTGCGTTTAAAAGTGTTTCATATCTTGTAGGTAATGAGTTTCGAGCTACATTATAAGACACAGCAGAAGTGCACTATGTGACGCAATAATCGGGTTTTTGTTTGCGCCACACGGGTTCAACTGTCCTCAAGGTAGTAAATAAACATCTAAGCAATTCTATCCATACTACCCACTAAATAGCAATGTGTACCATTTGGGCCAAAATACAACACGTGTTCGTAAATGTAGGCAAGGTTAGTACAAATATTTGAAGTCGCTACTATACCATGAAATTGGTTTGCGACAACACCAAGATATGCAAGAACGCAAGAGCAGAAAATGTGGCATTAGATTACACGAATTGATTGGATTGCCACTAGTAAGTGGCATTTGATGTGGATGGATTCATCGTATTTGTGTTGTTATGGATAGCTTTCTCGTAGCTTTGGTAGACCTTTCTCCTTTCTAGCAAGGGGGGTCCCAGACCGAGAGAGCGCCAGCAAGCCCTTCTTAGGCCTCTGTCCATTAGGAGGAGGGCTATTGGCAGAAGCAGTCCCGTGCTGGCGTACACCCACCATCGGAAGTCCGCCAACCGCGAAGCAGCCACCTGGATAAAGCACCTCGCTGGGCGATACCTGGACAAGTCGATACCTGGGATGTGATAAAGGGGCTGCTTTACGAAGTGCGCGTTGTCGGGCGTGTGACAAAGTCCATAAGCCAGACTGGAGAGTATAAGTGGAGACCATATACCGACTGCAACTATGCATGATACCATGTTGATTGCCACTGCCAGTTGCTCTCCGCGGTACGTTTGTAACCATCGTTTCATCAAAACCACAGTTGATGTATCTTTAGTAGTGCGTTTTTCCTGACATCTACCCCGAAAGTCATCAAACATCACTGTCTCCGTATCGTAAGAGATTCTGCCGTGTCTGGGACACTCGTGAACTGTTTCTATGGTACCTGTGGAGTTTGGGTTTATCGTCTCAGTGAGTGGAGCAAGGGTCTCTAACGTAATGTCCCTTCGAATGGATGAATTTATGCGCGGTTCTAGAGGGTACTCTGGTGGAACAAATCTTAGTCGACGCAGGCAACGCACTTGAAGACCTGTGAGAACGAGGCATCCAATGAGAGGCAACGCATATGCAACCGAAGTGCGCAGTATGAGGAAATTGGGGTCGGTAACTATGCACGTAGCTTCCAGTTGGTTGGTAAATGCGGGGAAAAATTGACGTTGGCAGTCCTCCGAGAGATGGGCAAGATCTCGGTCGCTGATGACGAGTTGAGCAATGGCTAGGAGGCCGGAAACAAACCATGGTGAACTAATTTTAAGCCAAAGCGTCGCTTGTCTTCCTGACTTCAGCCCAGTAGGTTCGGGATTCCTTCTTTGATGAGAGAGACGAAGATATGAGTCAAGACCGGAACAAAAAGCATGCAGCAGTGCCAAATTGCAGAACAATGTATCGAGGTGAGTTGAGAAGAGGCAGAATATCCCCAAATAAGAGCTCATACTAGTTGATCCTGTGTGAATAAAAGAATTTAAAGGATAAGTATCATGGGTAGTATACTCACACCTCCAAGTGAATCTTTTTGCCCGATATTTAATACATTGAAATGTGAAGTTTGTTAAGTACTTTTTTATACGGTGACACACCTAGACAGGAGATTTAAAATCATCTGTCTAGGCAATCCTTGGCATCCATGTAAACTTATGGGTTTATTTTATTTCATTATCTGCAATTCTTTATGAATCCCGTTAAACCTGGATATTGCACTCACTTATTTGGGATAAGAAGGCAGGATTGGGTTTCTTTCACTTCACCTGGTAGACTTCAGTTGAAATGGGAAATTGGAAAATGTGTCATGTTCAACTGTTCATTTACCTTTTTTGCAGACACTTTATTGTTTGTAATTCTACAATTTTTCAAAAATTGCTGCAGGTCAAGGACAAAAGGAAAATTTCGTACTGTTGTCTTGCATTTCCCACGCATAGCGGTAGAGCACTCCATGGCGAATTTTTTTGTCAAGAGTTGGTACAAAAGACGATTTTAACCCTGTTAAGAATAATCTTGCCCTACACACGTTATTTTTTCGCCTGCGCGCCCAGTTTTTTGGAAGCAACACGGGGCATGTGCTTAGTTTTCTTGAATGTTTATGAAGAAGGTACCGATAAAGCTACTGTCGAAATGCTTGCAAATGGTTGATCACTTCCTATTCATTCAATACCTTAACTCTTTCTGATCTTTGACAATGTAATAATCCAAAAGAGGAGGATGAACCAAAACAATCGAAGTAGAGGAGAGCACTACCGTGAATTCGAGCATCCTTTTTGACACTTTTCAAAGCTATCAAAACAAGCCAATGTCTCAGCAATGTGCTTTATTATAGGAGCGGTTATTTTTGATGCGCTTTGATTTTGAATGGGTGACTTTTAATTTGTCATGCTTTTATAATTTGCAGTTCTTGGGAAGCTCCAAAGAGTATAATTTCGGAGTAATACAAAGACCAGATGGCGAATGCAAACTGAAGTAAACAAAAAGCATTTCCAAAAAAGTTGTGAGCCTCTAGTTGTAGTATAAATGCATTTTCCTTTTGTGTAAGAAAGAAAGCCCTTCTTAGCACATTGAAAGGGAACTGACAAACTTGTGGTGCAGGGTTTGGGATCGACACTAGCCAAAGCAAATTGCATACCTTCCTGCCAACATTTCGCATTGCAGACTTGATGAGTTTCCCCAGCACAGCGACATGCCATAACATGTCATCCTAGTTAGTGTTTTCTTCAGTTTACCTCACAAGATTAATTTTCGCCATCCTCCTTATTGCTGTTTTGTTTCCCACGAATACAGCTGGTGGGAAACGACGCCGTAGTTTCGTGCTGTGATGTGGACATTCGTGTAAGACAGTCAAATTATTGCACGTGACATTTGCAGCAAAATGTAGGTGGAACCAGAAAACTGCTCAAAATGTTTTATGCATTGAAGCATTTACAAGTGCAGCCTACAGGTCCTTTCAGTCTGTTGAGCATGCAAATGCCATCTGCATAAGGTCGTTGCAAGTAGTATAGTTTTAGTCATCGCTTCTACCTCAATTGTGTTTCCTCAGTCTTCTTTGTGGTTGTGATTGTGTGGTGCTGGAGCAGAATGGTAACTGCTCGGGGTAATCGGCGCAAAACAGAGAGGATGAGGCGGAATCTCCCTTTTATCTTAAAGTGGTATGGGTCCCACATCAGATCAAGTATCGAGTCACGCCTGTTCCCGAAGAGGACGAAGTCGTTCTTGTACACCCCTGAGTTGTGCCGCGTTGAGTGGATGTATTGTACCAGCAGCAGTAGTAGTAGTTGTTATTGTTGTTTTATTGTGAAGACCTCAAGAAGTCGTGCCGCCTCAAGGAGTATGGGTGAGCTGTCTGGATGTGGTGGAGCTTAATGTTTTCCACGAATTGTTCGTAGATCAAGTTGAAGGCTACTGAAAGCCCTTCTCGATACATGAGGCTATGATTGAGGAAGGCGAGTCTCCTTCGAGGTGATGCAACTTTCAATCAATCAATCAATC
Source organism: Hydatigera taeniaeformis (assembly GCA_900622495.1). Lineage (NCBI taxonomy): Eukaryota > Metazoa > Platyhelminthes > Cestoda > Cyclophyllidea > Taeniidae > Hydatigera > Hydatigera taeniaeformis. Next base: position 115,623 of record UYWX01020328.1, on the reverse strand, counting down.
AATCTAGTTAAGTTAGAGCCTTTCAGGCGGTATATTCTGTTGGCGCCAAATCCTCCGCGAAGCCCCTCCAGCTTTACGGCAGCGTGAGAGTTCAAGGTGGCAGTAACGCTGCCAAAGAGCGATGACAGACCGCTGAATGTCTGTGTCCAGCATTGCATTTACGCAATTCTATCACATTATTCAAATTGTTTAACTAATTTATCCGTCTTTGATGGAGACGGAACATAAAATAACTATACCGGTAAATAATGGTACGCTTTTTTGCTAACGCTCGTGTTCATGATGTATTCAAGGCCGTTTTTGCTTGCACTACTCATGGTTTCGCTATGCAAGTACTCTACTGGCGGAATTTTTAATACGAATTTATGTTGTCTATTAGAGCATTCCGAAAGCAGTCCACCTGAGGAATTTTAATAAGCACTTATTTTAAACCGAAATATTGGGTTGAGGGGAAAGTGTTTGGAGCGTCGGCTTAACAGCACGTGTTTATTTCAGGATAGATGAAATGCGTGCATAATTTACCACTTTGCGTACTATAATTTTGCCGGTTTTTAACGGGAGGTTGTGTAATGCCACTGCTAACAGCGAAAATCAGTTGCCAAATGGAACGTAATTTTGCGAATTTTGTTTGAGACTATTTCCACTTTTAAGAGTGATGATAATTCACATAGTTCGTGAATGGAGGCACTGCTTCGTGTAAGTGTATCCTGTAGATTGCTGACCATATATGAATTAAGAAAGTGGCAACTCGTTTTGATCTACTCTAGAGTATTTGGGCTGAACCAATTTTGAAACTCAGTAGTTAAGTTTAGGCCTGGCAATTCCTCGCGCATACGCTGTTGGAACATAAGTTGAGCAGATGGATCCCAATTTTCATCAATTTTAAGGAGTAGCAAAAGTTGGCTCTTTGACGCCTGCTTGAATCACAATGTGTAAACTATTTCACTACCCACAGGATCAATTAACTTTTGACTACTCATAAAACTAGTTGTGATTTATTGAAAAACCGTATTGTAATTCAAAAGTTAGATGAACGACTCATCATAAGTTTGGGGACGAGTGGCCCATAGTTGTAAAGATGGTCTAAAAAGGTGCTACAATTTTCGTCGTTTCATTGTTTTCGACGCATATCAGTAATACTGCCCAGACCTCAGTTTTAGGAAAAAAGTGATGTAGTGTCATTCTCACCCTTCACCACAAGTTTCAGAGTGAGTCATGATTCGTAAGCTCTGGCACAATTTGCCTCAGAAATGGCCCTATAGTTTTAGCCAAACTTTGGTGCCACAGAATTTCTCCTGTTAAATTTGGACGAGTTAGTTAATGCGTTGTTGAATATTGGCAGTTACCAACGTCAAAATATACAAAAGTCAACCCAAAAAAACCGGGTCAAAGATTGGCTAAGGAGAATATCTTGTTTTAGCAATCATTATAAGGATTTTAATTACCAGGATCAAGACAGCTTCAGTAGGCATTTAATTTCGGCACTTCAAATCAAGCTAAGCTCTTTGGTTTTATTTAGGCAAATGAGAGAGAATCGAGCTTTCATATCATCGGTCTTTACAATTCTTACTTGATGTATGAACCGAATCGTCTCCTCGAAGGAGTGGGCATAACTTCTGACTACCTACTTGTTTTCTGACGCATGTGGCGCACAGATGAAACATTCGCAACATGGTCGTCAAGTGACAACACCACTTGGGAATAAAAAAACTTGACCTCATTCAAATCATCCTGACGCACTGTTCTGGAAATTATTTCAAGGTATTGAATGATCAAGGAACACCTTTTCTGGAATTAATAAATTTTTAAAATTGTCACTGATCAGTTAGACGCAGTATCGAAAAGAATTGCAAATTTTAGTTCTGTTTACACATTCCCTCTTCGGCAAAGCGCTACTGCGCAAGTCCAAAAAAAGCATTTTTCCATAATGCTTTCTTCATTCAGCTCAAATGAGTAAATCTTTAGAAAATAAAGCATAATATTCCCATACGTTTCCTGGTTAACTTGAACCCTATACAGAGAGGTGAATTCCGTAGTCTCAGTGACTAAAACATTTGTCCATCTATTTAGTCGAGTTTTACAGCAGCATTCGTGATACCTTTCCTTGCGATTAAGCCAGCACTACGTGATTTACTCTAGAGAGATTGGCTGGGCTCATTAAACTACTCAAAGCGTAAATCTGTATCCACTCGAGTGGCTTAAATAGCACCTTTCCGAAACTCCGTGCTTTTACGACCAGCTTGTGATGAATTTTGGCTACTTAATTTAACTTTGCGGTACGTCGATTGTCCAAAAAATAAAGTGCTTGATTGAACGGGAAAAATAAATCCACAGTTATTTAATCCATTATGGTGGCCGATTCATGGAAAAAGGTGGCACATTAATGGTTAGCCGAGTTAGTTTTTTAGCAAGAGGTCAAAAAAATGATAGCATCATTCTTAGGAAATTTGCAATTTCAGCTGCAAGCCTGTGTTAGAGAAAAATTAGAAGAACCACAAAGCATAAGCATGCTGATAAGGTAGATAGAAAAATCTGGGACGTCATCCCCAATCCCTCCACCTAATAATAAATGAATAAATGGCCAATGCGCAGCATAATACTCAGGTCCCGAAGTTCATCTCCGATTTTTAAATTTAATCAGTCAGTCATTCTGAGATGGTGGCAACACAATTGTAAATCCCAATTTTTTGGACTTCTGACATTCATGGACAGCCGTTGTCTAAAGCATCACTTTTCAATAAATGTCGCTGTTATTTACCGTTATGACACCATGAATGCTAGTGGCAGGTTTTGCGCAAATCATGCATTGACAAGGTCACAAAGTGGGAAGAGAAAAGAAGAGATGAAAAGGAGCCAACTGACCAAAAAGGAGAATAAGCAAGCCCGGAGGGAGGTTTAGCGTGGCATAGATGAGGGCAGCGACAGTTTGTGATCCGACGAAGTAGTAGGCGACACGCACTACACCCGGATCTGCCATGACTTGGAAGACGCCGCCCAGAAGGGTGCAGTTTGACATCCAGCAGGCAAAGAGGAGAAAGCACCCGAGGAGGGTGGGCAGCCAACCCGGTAGACACGCATGTTTGCCTGTTGGGCGAGCCATCGGCTCTTGCGTGCGCCCCGCGCACCATGACATAGTCACCAGTGGTAGCAGAAGAAATAAAGCCACGAGCGGGTGTGCCAAATATGGCCTCGATTGAAGAAACATTCGTGTCGAAAATTATCAGCTGATGCTGAAAGTGTCCGAGTTTCGTTTCTGTGTATATGCACGCGAATGCACACGCGCACGTCCGATTCACTCGGTGATTGGCTGGAGACGATGAGACCACCTGATTGCTGCGTCTGTGTGGCCTACGCACTCCGCCGCCAACCTTGTCAAAAAGGCTTGTGATTGCACACTGTATCCAGCAGTTTTCTTGTAATTTCATTTTAGCCCTAATTTGAAACGCTGGAGGCTAAGAGGGTTCCCCGCCTAAAACTATGTTGCATCATAAATATAGCATCAAAGTTGTTTGTGGTCTGTGAATATCATCAGGTCCTATTCACCTACTCAATTCAAGCATTTTTACAAAATCCAGTTTCAACAGCATGCGCCTAATTGGTGTTAACTTACCAGAACTAAACAGAGAGTTTTCTCGGAGCTTCGAACAATGTATTTTCGGTATGATCTTTAAGCTATCCGTACGAGAAGTTCGCAAAATGAATACATTATCATCAGAAGTTGAAAATGCAAACCTAGAACCTCAAAATTCTATGTTGCAAGCAAAGAAAGCCACAAGTAATGGCATAAATGGGACCTCGAAGGCTCAGCTCCCTACTGCGCTCTAATCCTTTAATCCTTCAAACGTCTTTACGGTTGATGATCTGCTTTTATAATTTCCAATCAGCTTTTGAAAGTCTTCCGATAGAGCGTTGTGACATTGAGGACACCAACTTAACTTTCAGACGTAACAGCTGTCTTCGACCGAAATTACGTTTTTTGATGCATTTTAGAACCCCAACAGACCCCTATTTATCACATCAGAATTAGAACTAGTGGAATGCTGCCACTTCTATACCTTAGATATCATAAGCCAACTCGACTGACTCCTTACCATGAAACATGCGCTTATCTTCAAGAAAGGCTTCGAGGTAGTTCCAAATATAGAGAACATTAACTCCTATTCTTTATACAAGATGAAACGGTGTGGTTATTACAGCAGCAGTTTAGTGTGCTTCCAGGATTTTCCACAGATATATCAACATCACAAATGGTAGGAGTACATTTGTCAATAAACATATTTTAAATGCATCCTAAAGCATTTTTACAGAATGTCGATTCTCAAATACAATGAGGGTATCTAATTCGAGGAAGAGTTCCAAGCCTTCCGACTTTGACCCACTCTTTGAGGAAACTGTTGTTCCATCACGTCTTTTTGCTGAAAAATATGCAACAATCAAGTCGAGTTAAATAAGCGCGTTATAATGTGTACCTCATAAAAAGCATAGGCAACCTAACGTAGGCTACAAATTTGGGAGCTTGAATTTCTGCTACATGAAGGGCCGAGACAATGAACAGAGAAATCACCAGATATTTAAGCATGTTTTAAGCATTTTTAAATAATAATTTTGAGATTCGCTCAACAAGCTAGCGTTCAATCAAGAACATTAATAAAAATACAAAAACTCGATTCAGATTATCTCAAAGCTATGTCAGAATGACCAATAATCTTTTAAATTGTTACGGCTTTACAGATGTTCTAGTTATCTCGAAACTGTACAATAATAGTCTTTTTTAGGTTATTACACTGCTTCCGTGTGTTATGGGTTCTTTCTCCTCTACCTTAGTGGTCCGAGGTCAGAAGAAGAAGATGCTTGGTTGGGAACCCACGACAGAGAAGGGATACTTACGAGGTGATAGCACCAATCAGGTGCAGCGTAAAGGTAGTTCAGAGCCTCTGGTGGTGCAGAGCAGAGAGCGAGGGAGAAGCCACGCCAGAGTTCACATGAAAAGAGAGGTGCCAAGGGGTGTAGCATCACAATGAGGTCTGCCATCGCTTTCAAGTAGGTCCGGCTTGACATACATCTTTCGCCCTCTCGTGAGTGCTTCTAAAGAAGCAGGACTCCTCTTGATTCATTGTTCGAAATACGCTTAAATAAGCAGTCATGATCGAATAGCAGCGGTCGAATATACAAATATGCAAATTAGCATTACCGATTCTCTTTGGAAAAAGCTGCGAACAGGGAGGTGAAGGGTATAGAAATTAAGACCACGAGGGATGTGACGCAATAATGACGCCGAAAAGTAAAACACATGGCTGTTACTAAAAAAATACACAAAACATGGCACCAAAAGAAGGACGGCTTTGCATTTTCCGCGCCTCACCTCACCTTATCCAATTTATAATAGAAAAACCCGCTTAGCATTAGAGAGATTGGATGGATTGAGAGTTCTATCTAATAACAAGCTAAAACATAATCGAAGCATGTTACATTGAGGAAGTTTACAGCTTATGCCAAAAGGTGTCATACCTCGTAGCTTCTCGGTAGATTTGCATAAGAAATGACTTATGGCTGAGAGTGCATCACAATACCTCCAACAATGCGATTTTTAAGGTCCCCGTAGATTTTAGGCAAAAGGGTGCATCAAAAAGGCGCGTACGAAAATTGCTGAAAACTAAACCACTCCGCTTTAAGGGCTGAAGTGCCAGTTGAAGCGCTTAGTGACTTGGCCAAAAGGAGAATATGAGTCAGTGAAGAACGGCAGTTGTGGCGAAGCTCGAGGGAACAATTACTGCTGGGCTGGAAAACTCATTTTTGTACTCCAACTTTCCAGGTCCCGTCATTGAAAGATGAATAACAATTAAATGGAAAAGCTGAATGTAATTTATTAAATACTACGCTTAAATGGGCAAAAAGCGCACTAACGCATGACCTTGTGAGCAATCCCAGTTGTGAGAACAAAAAGGCAAGGAGATCCTGCCTTAATAAACACGAAGCATAGAAGAAATAAGAAACATTTGGCTGAGTAGCAACTACCAAGGGATGAGTAAGTCGGTGGCCATGACCAAACGACTCCTTCAATAGGGGTAGTTTACGTTTTGCGAGAGACCAAGGTATCGACGGAAGAAACTCAACCAATGTAAGCATAATCAACGAGGTCAAACAAACTAATTCATACACAGTCATCTTAAGCCCACCAAACGACACGGTTATATCTTGGCAGAATAAAGTAGTGCCAATGCTTGATTCAAAATGATCACAAAGCAGCAAACTTAGGAGGAGCTTACGAGAAGGATATTTGTCAGCTTTTGAAGGTTCGCAATGACGGAACTCAAAACAAACGATTCGCCATAGTGGTGATGAACCTAAGAAGAGAAAACGGAACTGTAATGGAAAAGACTTGGAGCAGATGTTTTTTTTGATACCACTAACTACCCCTAAATAGGCGGAAGTTAAGCTCCGCACTTGATAAAAAACTGCTAGTTAGCGTTTGCACGTGGCGTGGGTTAAGATGCACCAGAGGTTAGGCGATTATGTTTTTGCAAAGCAACAGTGTACAAGGAGGTATAAGAAATTATTCCTAGTTTACTGAACAAAAAATAAGGCCATTTGCGGCGGAAGTGCTTTGCTAGCAAATTAGTCTACAAACAAAATTAAAAGCGAATCAAAGCAAAAAATTAGAAGACAAAAAATATGGGAAGGAAATACCTGCTCAATAATGTGTGCGTAGGTCTGCAAGAAGTCCCCATCAGTGGCGAGATAATCGGTTTGATCGGCAGAGGGCCAGAGGGTAGAAGACTTATTGGAGAATTCAATAAGTTGGCCAATTAATCTCCAAATCCGAGATTGCCAGTTTTTCACTCCTCGAAGTACTGGAATTGAGAGCGCATTATTTCCAAAACGTTACATAGTAGAGTTTTGGTGTAAACACGAAACTCACGGTTTGATTCGACTTAATTTCAGAAGTGTGAGCGCAGCTTAAAGGAAGGACGATATGAATGAATGCAAAGTCCCAGCCAGGGACAGGAGGGAAATCTTTGATTTGCAAAAATAACTTATTTCGACATGAAAGAAAGCGATGCGTTTTTAGACGTAACTGGGACATTGTGATGATGCGGACTGGTGCAACGCATCTATCACACTCTTCAATCAACATGACCAAATGCGCAGTTGGGAGGGTCTCGATACTTGACAGTGTTAAGGAGCAAAAAGATCATTCACTTACCCACTGGTCAAAGACCAAACGGTCTCTGAGTAAAGAACTTAAACGGTAAGACGTTTTGGGTGCACAAATGATACGCATTATCGTTTCCAACCATGTCAATGGGATGTCGATTAACAAAAAACCCCTTTGAGGTGAAAAGCAATGGAGTCTAGAGAAACTTAGACGAGCATGGGGAAGCTGTATGGCTTGGAATCGAGCGCAGATAGATAAGGCGCACATATTTTTAGTAAAAATAATAGAATGCTAATGCTCGGTATGAAAAAGGCTAGTGTGAGGAGTGCATATGTTTAGCATGAGTAAGCCGCCATTAAAGCGGCTAGAATGCGTGATTATCCGCCCTCGTTTTTTTAATGCATAAAAATGCTCTTGAAAATATCCTCAGTGACAAAGTCAACTAGAAATGCTGCATTTCTAACGCTAGATGGTTGCACAACTTGATGATGATAGGCTAGTATTAGCGCCTAGCCTGTTCAACCAGGTTTCACAGTCCATACCCTCTTTAGGCATTCAGATTTTCAGAAATCCAAGGATGGTAAGCGGATAAAATAAACAGAGCCTAGCAGAATGCTACAATGTCCAAGGGATAGCAGAAACTCAATTTTCCATAAAACACCCCGTGTTGTAAATAATCATCGGGGGACGCTTCAGTGTATGAATTTTGAATTCCTTAGGATAGAGAATATCAATAAAATATAATTACGAAAACTAGGTGCCACATGGCTTTGTCGAGACAATGCTTACCGTAGATGGTTATTGAATCTAACAATCATCAAAATGCGAAATTCACACAAACCTACTCCTATTATTGGAAAATTACAGGTGGATCGGGATGGCAGAAGTCAATGAACGCGACAGATTCATGAAAAGTAATTGCACATTGATAGTTTCTCAAAAATCAAGCAAGGTTCACCGTTGAAATCTTGAGTGTACAGGTCAGGGTAGTACCAACTAAACAAAAAAAAAGCACAGCAGTAGAATAGGGATGGGAAAAACAGGCATACTCTCGTCTTCATTCCATTGTCTGGCTGCATGCGGTCCTGTGCTGGCCAGCATGGTCAGTCGTGTAAGCTCCACACCGTGGCGAGAGAACACCTCGGAGGGATCCACGCCATTCAGTTTTGACTTGCTCATCTTTTCCCACGACTCCACCACCACTTCGCCTGTTGCCTTCATGCGAGCAATGCCTACAGCATGGAAGGAAAACTACCACTAGCGCGTCTTCCATTGTAAATTCAGTTACAGAGAAATAAAACAGCAGTTAAAACGCTGGAGAAAGTGTAAACCATATGAGAATGGTATAATTGCACCATTCAATGAGTTAAATATTCATAAACAAGGTCCAGCGATCTGATGCCCAAAAGAATTCTACAGAAGCAGGCATTAGAGTAACTAAGCCTATCTCCTTCCATGTTTACATTTTCCGCTACCAACAGTGTTGTACCGTAGAACAGCTTAAAATACTACTGGCGGTCTCACTTCAGTTAGGCTGCCTAGAATGTGGAGCTCGTTTTAGTTTTGTTCCGATCACGCACTTGTTTTGCATCTCAACCAAGGACAAAAAATAGTATTATTTTTTCCTCTCGCCCTCACCTCATTCTCGAACTGTGTCTGTTAAACGAGGATTGTCAAGGGAGAAAAACGGATTCGACAACAAACATATGACCTACATCAGTGACTCTTCACTTGATCAAATAATTTACTTCGCTAACCAGTGACCCTGTATGCAATTTTATTGCATCGAAAATGTATGCATAAATAGTTATGGCCTTAATCTTTACTTAGCCCTATTTAAAAGTAAGAGCCGTGTACGATTGTATCTGCAGTATGAATGCTGAATTTCACGAAAATAAATATGAATGAGGGGCTTCAGTGATGCCCATAATGAGTTTAATTAAGTAATTAAAAGTAAAACGGAGTTAACGATCTAAAGCATATTAGAACGTGCTAAAGTAGATTTCAAGGGAAATCTAACTGGGTGGAACTTCGTGAGAGGAACAAGTGATTGCGCATGGATGGCGGCGCAGCTGATGGTATCTCGCATAAAATATGGACTGCAGTCAGTGAGTGCGGTGCTTTGAAGTTAGTGGCTAACTTGCGCCACCGACTGGCAATGTGCATTTTAAAACAATTATTTTGAATGAAAACTAGCTCATCATAAAAAATTAAATCATTACATGCATTTAGAGGGTGTTTTCAAGCCTTTTAAAACAAATGGGGTCATGCAGAATTCCAACGAACAGATACCACTATCCAAACGAGAAAAAATATCATCTGTCATTACTCATAAACATCGATAAAACACTGACACTGAATTTGTACAATATCAAAGGATTACACAGTTTGGAAAAAAACCCCATCCCAAGTTGATGAGCTTAAATAACCTGCTACCTCCCAACACCCCAAGCAGCTCACTAAGTGCTATTTTTGTGATTTTATGAAGGATGCGTAGCATCACTTTCAGTTATGCAGATCTCATTTTATAACTCCATTTAAGCTTAAACATATCGTGGGAAGCAATGACGTACTTCTTTTGGCCTATACTTTAGTAACGAAAACAAAACGATAATTCAAAAATGATAAAGCTTCTACGATACGTATTAACGTTTACCAATTCTAACCTGGACGTATCTCCAGAGTAAATTGACTTCCAATAATGGAACCCGTTGCAGACAAATATGAGTTGCACAGGAGAACATTCGAAAATCACAGCAAGTAATCACTATCACGACTAGAAAAGAACGTTCTCCATGCGGATGGATGTAAATGACCTTTAATGATTTTGGTAACACTGACAGAACAAAGACTCTAAGCTCGAACGCAATAATAAAAACAGACGTGGTTCGTGTCTTTATTTGAAAATGGAGTGAAAATACTAAAGCCAAAGTAGTTCAAATGACATGGTTTCATGCAAGTTTTAGCATAGATGAGGGAGCACAATACTGACTGAAGTCAGTCCATCTTATCCACCACGGACAGTCAAGGTTCTAAGAGGTCCATGCGTATCCCAAATACCCAGGCCCAGTTTGGCGTAAAAATCAAACAGCAGTGAATAAACATAAATGCGCGCCTTTCATTCCCACTATCAGAAACCATCATCTATACACTCTTCAGACCTCCGTACTCAAATGTGCGCAAGCGCGCGATGCAAGCAGTCCGAGTGAAACGAACAACTAATGTTAAAAATCAGATAGCCAACAGCAGTACTAGTCTCCAAAGTTTGGAGATAAAGGAACAAATCGTAACAACGGTAAACGAAAAAGTGGTCTTCAGAATTCTGAGCAGATGTTGAGGATGATGCTGAAAATGCTACCTAACGAAAATGAGGAATGGCACCAAAAGCATTTACAATGGCGTCGATGATCAAATAGGAGCGAAGAAGATTAATGACGGGTTAGTATATAGAGCAAGATAAAATTCTAACAAAATTATACTGGTGCCATTTCAATGCAATGTTGGCATAGTTTTCGGTAAATAACGCCTTTTTCTGCCCACATTTACTCCATTTCAGGAGAAATGGTACTTAAACGTAGACGCATAGTAGCACTGCTTCATGAAAGCCGAGCAGTAATCGTAATAAACGAAGTGATTTTGCATTTACTATCATCTCAAGTCGCACGTACTAGACTGGATGAAAAACGCAGTATAGACAATGAAATGACGCAGTAAAAAACAGAATTCAATAGGCTACTACAACTGAACATGACAAAAACTTTTGTCTTTATGCAATGGATCACAAACATTACCTTTCCGAACCACAAGCTGTTCAAAATAACCTTTACCAATTACTATTAATGGAAAATTATGATGCCATATTTAAGAATTATGCAAGTGTTTGAAGTAAGCAATGAGGTACACATGCCCTAACTTCAATGCTCACGAAAGCACATTTGAAAAACAAAGCACCACTAGAATTAATGCTTCGAAAATGAAGTAGATTCGTGAATTTAAAAGTATTTAGTATCGTTAACCCAAGTGCACTTCTCGTCCTGTAATGACCTGTTGCGACCTTCAATTATCCAACCAGAATGCACTACTTGTGGCTGCAGAATAGGACCACTTGAACGTCATAAAACAAAATAATCTATGAACGCAGGCGGTGATATCAGTCTGTACCACAAGTCTCTCATTAGCTTGGAAAAATGACGACACATGCTTCTAAGTCTAGTTAACAGCAACATTATCGGGAGCCTTGGGTTACTTGGCTAAAAAGCCATCCATGATTCTATAGGCTTTTTGAGGCATTAATGATTGAAAAATACCTAGAACATGAGACAAGAACGCCTCAGAGGCAACAAAACGAGTTCAAGCTTAGCTACAAATTCTTTTTTTCATAACCACCCAAAGCCCCTCATGGTCCAGTAAAATAGGTGAGTATCCAAGCAAACAGACCAGATGATTTTGACTAACATAAAACGACTTATGAGACGCATCACACTTCCATTTTCGCAAACTTTATGGAAGTTAAAGTGACCCACGGAAAACGTCATTAGAATTACGCTCCTACTGCCTTCACAAACCGTTTGCACTTTCTTTCGTGTAAAATTCACACCGATATTACTAAAAGCATTTGCTAGTACACCTGATGGTGGATTAGCAATCGTTTTGAAAAAAGGCCGTGAATTCAAGCGAGTTTAACAGCCAAAGACGAAATTTGGACCTATTTTAATCTATTTTAAACCAACGGTTCCATAAATTACACTATCAGTACAGGTAAATTCTTACCAGTCTCTCTTAACGATAAAAGATGAGCATTTTATATGCAGGTTTGCGTAATAGCCAGATCATGAAAGATGGTAACAATAATGCTACCCTTCAAATGTCTTCTACAGTACAGCTTTAACTACGGATGAGGTTTCATACCACTGCTGTCCCTTTCAATTTCCTTCACGGAGAGGTACTGTCCCGTGGTTGAACTCTTGAAAGTCCTCCCCATCACTAGACCAACGGGGAGAAAACGTCGGAACGGCTCCCGACAAGGCAACAAACCTAGTTCGCGATGCAAGAAGTGAGCAATAAATCGCGCATAGAAGAGGTGACGGATGGCTGGAAAGAACAACAGACATTAGAGTTGGATATCACAATCAGTTGTGCACTGAGAACGCGTATAGTTCAAACCGACCGTGTTCAACACCACCAATGTATATGTCCACGGGAATGTGCTTGTGTGCATTGTCGCGTGAGCAAATCTCCCTAGAGTTCGCTGGGTCGAGGAAGCGAAGATAGTACCAGGATGAATCGACGAAAGTATCCAGTGTGTCGACCTCACGTTCAGCTGGATTTCCACAACTAAATCCAAGAAAATAAACCTAAGTTCATCATTCTAGTTTTAGTAATTTAGGGGACCTGCCGCATGACTAAGAGGTCCAGAAGCTGTTTTGTCGAAAAGTTAAATCAATAAATAACTTGTCAAAATCATCATCATTTATTTTGTTGCATAAATCAGTTTGCATTCTATCCATTTTGCTACTGAAGCTAAAAGTAATGTGTACGCTGACAAACAACTAGCGGAGGATCTAGCGTAAGTCACCAGTGTTAGCTAAATTTCACCACGATGGCAAACGCAGGTAGAAAATACGTTTAAGCGTGCCCAAGGATTACGATTTCTTGCATTTTAACCGGAGCAAGTTTTACGTCTGTGGTGAACACAACCAAAACAATTTCTCTCTTTTTTGGCTCGCTTGTAGACTGACAAAGCGCATTCCTGTGTGTACTAGCCTCTACTTTAGGTTTAGCCAGTTTGTGATGAGTTAAAACTCCGTGCCACTCAACGTGTACGATAGGGAAATGTTTTAAAAAGCTACCTTTGTGACGAGTTTTGTGAATACCAACCCAGAATGTTACCTCAAGTAATTATCCCACTTGCACAATTTGTTACCATAGCGATAATTTAACTTAAATCAGTAGTGAAATCTACCTTGCTAAGAGCTAAAAAAACCTAATACCAATTGGTCGTATGCATAGGTCAAGCTCCTACGCATTAGGCCAAAGAGGAAGACTTATTAACTGCCACTTAATTGATGAATTGCTGCTTCCACAAAGGGTATCTGCGATTGCAAAAAGAGCGACGATACTTTTCAAAATACGCGAATGTCGCTCATATGACCTATCGCTTTCCTACCCAATAAATTTACCTTGGGCACGTAGTGCAACGCCACTCTATGTTCTCCTTTAAAGGAACATCACCGCGTTTCAGAGGCGCTTCTAGAAGAGGTAATTCAACCGGTAGGTCCTCCTCCGGCACAGGAACAGTCTGCAAATGATCCAACGCTTTGAGAGTTGTTAACCGGCGAAGTGGAAGCAAAAAGGATATTCAAATAACCAGGACCTTTGGGAACGCTTCCCGAGTCATCACACATAATGCGTATGGCCATATGTTATGCTGTTACCGAGACAAGAGACTAAGGAGTACATAACATGAAGGTCGTAAATCAGCAGATCATAAGGTGAGCAATTGGACATAGTTCTCTTAATTTTTTAGTTTTATTATTTTTTTCAAACAATGATGCTGCAGCCCATACAGCAATTACACAAAGGTTATCGAACGATATATTTACATCCGTTAGAGATACAAAGGGAGAGAAGCGTCTAATTGGCACAAAATACTGAATTCTGATTGGAAACTGATTGCATTAAATACGGCTGGATTTGGAAAGTACTGACATGCAATACTGTATGGCAAGAAAAATGAAAGAATTAACTCCACTAACTGTCACTAACCATTTAGCACGTCAATTCAAACCAGAAACTGCAGCATGGAATTACGAATAAGAGTGCAAGGCGTTTTAGACCCATTAAAGCCTTAAAGTAACCATACATTAACACGCAAAACTGATACCCGTCGACTGTAAGTGGTAGCAACGATAAATACAATCGTTACTCAAATCAACTGCTGTACCAGCATTAGAAGAGTATTCAATCAACTGATACTCAAAACGTTTACATCAAATGACACATGAAACATCTTGATACAACGATACTAGTGTTATGCGCAGCTAAAAAATAGTCATGAAGTTAATCAGCTGCTTTTCTGCAAAAATTAAAGATTTAAAAATTTCTACAGTTCGCTAAATAATGAGGAAGATTGTACAGCGTTCTGAGGCATCGTGATTAGTATGTCCAAAGACCCCAGAAACGCGCCTCTGTTTTGGTAGTGTAGAAGTAAATTTTTCCTATCCCACTTTCCTTTAGTTGTCAATGTAGTGCAGAGACGTGCATCGAATGTACAAACTTCATTGCAAGATCAAGACCCGTGCCATTTACGTGCCTCATTATGACAGCCAGCAGGTGCGAGCATGCACGTCACAACACTGATATACATATCTCTCCGCAAATAAAGATCTCCGCTTTAAAGGGTTCACATTCCTGATCGCCTTAATTGGGAACTTGACGACATTCGTGCTCACAAATGCATAGCAGATTATTACATGCTAGACCTCTTTCGGGACCCCAGCAACAACACTTGTAGAGAAAGCCTATTAGTGGAGGTACCATTTCCAGCACCAATGAGTACTTGACTGAGGTCAGTAAATTGTCTTAGTTTTCGGTACATGGTATTGAATGCGTTTTTTTCCACATTTACATTTTATAAGTAATGGTAGTCAGTCAAAAAGCTTCCCACTTTGCCGACCCTAGGACAGCGACAAACTCGAATGATATGCAAGACCAAGATGAAACACAAGAGGATGTTGGCTCACCCCGCAGTTTGGGCAGTATATAAGGGGAATCGGCGTGGCCCAATATCGCTGTCTGGATACGGACCAGTCTTTTCGATACCTACTGCAGCGATAAAGCCTGTAATCGGAACCCTGCAACACACAAGAACCTCAATTCAATTAATTGAGTCGAGTTGAAAAGACCAAAGGGAGCTACTAAAATCTCACTTTTAATTTACTCACGGCCAAATCAGTTGCCTCCATCGAATTGAGTCCATTAAACTGAAGCCAAAAGCAAACGTTCTTTTACACCACTTATAAAAACAAGAGGTCAATTAATCCGAAAGGTAGATAAGGAAAGTGCAAAAAACTGGTCGTCTGTAGTCGCAAGGCAGCTAACTTAATTACTTAGCAGTGAAGTAATTCAATTGTCTAAGAGTGGATGGGTAACTAAATAATCAAAACTTGATTTGGATCTCCATGTTTCCCATTACAACGGTTGATTTTTAATGCATAAACCCTATGTTTGTTAATACATCGCATATTTGTGGAGAAAATTACCAGAAACACCACAATTCACCTCTGATAAAGGACTCTGCCTAACCGTGATTTGCAACTCAGTATCAGTTTCTCTAAGGCGATTGGTATCAATTTGACATTCAGGGGGCGGAAGATCAAGAAAGCGGCTCAGCTCCCTATGTCGTTCGCAGATGGCAGGTGTGCCTAAAGCATTCACAAAACGCAGAAAATTCAGCAACGACTTTAGTTAGCACAAAAAATAGCATAGAACCAAGGTAATGAACTAGAAAATACCCAAGTAGTTGAAACGCACCTAACTCGATCGCTGCTTCGTACTCAACCTTGGGACGTAACTGTGGGTCGTATATAAGCGGGATGGAGGTGGTTGTGAGGAAATGTTTAGCGCTAATGTTGAGCCTCTCTGGCCAAGGATTACATGATGCGGCGGGCTCCACAGAGAGTTTGCCCAGGAATGAGCCCATACTTGTGACAACTAGTTTTCGAGACCCATTAGCTCCACATTTGTTTTGCGGCTATAATATAAGCTTATCAATATTTACCGGAATATATGTGCATATATATACATGCATACGTGTTAAACACTAGTAAAGAAATGACCAATCGACCGACTTACCAGACATTTGTTGCAAATATGTATTTTGTGGAAAAAGCTTACGAATCGGAATCGTTCATTCCAAAATATGCTCTGAGGCCCCACGGCAACGAAGCTAATGGCACCAGCAGCTACAAGACCGGGCTGTTTCGTGAAAACTGCTAGACGTTCCCCTTGAAGATCCTTATCGGTGGAATGGAAATCTAGGTCGAACTCCACAACGAAGCCATCGTTTGGGCCAATCCAACCCTCTTGCATTTGAATAACGTCACGCCACTGCTGACCCTTAATCTCTCCAAGGCCATCTTTCAGTGACTAGAAAATAACATACCAGTGGCTTCCAGTGAGCTTCTCATGCACCTCAGTGTACACAAAAATACTCTCAATACTTAGACTGTTATTCTGATGAGCAGCCTTCTTGAAAGCTACGTGCTATAGAACAATAATACACTGCCACGACTTGCCTCCGAGTAAGCCAGTGTTCTAAAGTACCATTGGCGCATTGCTCGCTTCTCTACTAACGCTCCAGAACGCCAAGATCTACCCTCAGCATCGACAAGTTCGTTTGCAAGAACAGTTTTGTCAACGGGATCCCAGTTCACTTCGCCCAACCGCCTATACGCCAGGCCAGCTTTGAAGAGTTTTATAAACAGCCACTGAGTCCACCGATAATAGTCTGGATTGCATGTAGCAATTTCACGTGTCCAATCAAACGACAACTTCATATCATTCTTAAGTTGTTTACGCATATTCTGGATGTTTCTTTTAGAAAAACAAAGGCGCTTAAATACATTAAGTAGAGGAACACAATACGGTTTTAATTGCCACGCACTTGCGAGTCCATTCCTCTGGTAGGACACCACGATCAATCGCAGCATTCTCGGCAGGAAGACCAAAAGCATCCCATCCCATAGGAAATATAACTTGATTTCCGAGAAGCTGATAATACCTTGCAAGAACATCACCCACGACATATACACGAAGGTGACCCATATGTAACCTTCCAGATGGATAAGGAAACATCGACAATATATAAAAAACCTTATTCTTTACAACCTCAATTCAGATAAACTCCTTACAGTGTCGCCTGCTTTTGTAATTGTTACCTTTCGACGATTAACAGAATCTCCCCACCTATTTTCAATGTCCAGACGCAATTTACTGTCTAACTCAGGCTAGAGGAATCAAATATAGGCATTGTTGTACCCAGATACGGCTAGATGATGTCGAAAAGGCTAAGCGATTATATTTCCTTCCAAAGACGGAGCCACTTCTCCAGAGCATGATGACACACCCTAATCGCAACTGCACACGCATTAAATATGCCAGTTTGACCAAAAATAGCGACCTATACAAGCACAAATACAAACAAATTCTTATAAGTGATTGTGATATGGTTTCAAGTTAACAATGTAGTTTACAGCTGTTGAGTTTTATTACCAATTTGTGCTATCATAATTGATTTTTACAAATTAAAATTGACTTAGATTTCTTGAAATTTTAATAAAAGTTTTGCAAAATCTTGGCCGGAAAAGTAAATAGGGTAAAAATGCAGTAAATATAAATCGTACACTTCATTTTGACTTTTACATATTCTGCACTTTCTAAAATAAATAAAACATACAAATAAATACACGCCTAGGTCTTGATTACAAAAGTCCCGTATCGTCCCAACACTTCCGAGTTGAGCCGAATATACGTACTTAGAGAGATAATGCTGCGATTTACTTTTCCTTTTGTCTGAAATTCAGCCTAGGAATACAGTAGCATGGCAAACACCGTAGTAACTTCCAGCCATTGGCCGTCACATGACCAAGGCATTCGAGACCCAGACTTAAATCCAACCTCAGCAGTGCTGATCGCGGTTCTCGCCTGTTTAACGACCTGTGTCCGATGTTACCATTGATCTATCCTGTTTAAACTCGCCCATCAGTTCTGAAGCGAAAACAGGTTTTTGACATGATGAGTATGGGCCAAAGGTGGCTGCTGTCAGTGTTGCCCTGACTACTCCACCCTTTCATAAAGCCTTATAGAGAATGGTACCAGTTCCCGCGTCGTTCACGATGTGGTGATTAAAATGGGAGCCAAATCTGTGGACGCTGGAAAATCCAAGCATCTATACTAGTGTCGGAACATTGAGCTCGAGCTGGGTCCCCTCCTAGCGCTTCCGAGTTTACTAGAAGACCCCTCCCCTACTGGTTCCCAATATTACCACGGGATTAACTCAAACGGAAAATCTAGGGTGGCGTTGAATCCCCATTCATAAGGGGGACGCGAAAATCCACGAGGTAAGAGTCCAGACATTGGCGCGAACCTGATGGACCGGCGTGGAGATTGCTTACAGCTTTCGCAAGCACCACAATGATCATTAGTGTGCATGTTCGTCGATTAAAATTAAGATTTCCGATGAATTTACGAAACAGAACACAGGCAGCGCTGCCGATACGGACCCCCGTAATAGCCCCCAAATTACGCGTCGAATCTAGACACACGTTGCCGACCGACACGCCAGATGGCCATCCTCCAGACTAATCGATAGCAAGCAATCTGCTATCCGCCATTATTGTGTAAAGACCAATTCCAGGTAGGCAACTTTCGCGATGCCAACATCACCTCCGATCCAGAATCGGGGTTCCCGATGAGAGACCCCATCTCCCTTTGGACTAACAACTTCAAACCTGCGCTAGTGGATGCAGACCACAAGTTATTATGGAAATTCAGAACCCATTGAACGCCACATTACAACCGCCCGAACGCCAGCATCTGTTGAGTAACGACTTTCAAAACATAGACGTGCACCATATGCCCCGCTACTACAACACTGTAATGGAAATCTGGATATATACGTAGCTGGCAATGGACACCTTTGCATCGACTACTACGAAAAAATAGTATTTGTTAAATACCGAGACCTCTACTATAGAGAAAAAGGTAGGATAAAAAATCTGCAGAGAAACCCCTCGTTATTGCCAGTCAGAAAAGCCAAGCTAAGTGTCCAAATCAACTTGACGCATTTACCACTTACTTTTGTAACCTAGTGCTTACTTTGAAGAGGATAAAATAGTCACGAATGTAAGTGGCTACGAACGTGAAGGAACAGCTCAAAAGTGTCTCACGCCAAGTGCGGAACCCACAACCCACCCCATAATGCAGTTATAAGCTCAAGACCTCAACAGTCCCCTGCACCCTCCTATCGATTTGCTCGTTCATTGGTCAATAAGACCGGCTGCGGTGCGGACGTGTGTGCTCACTCTGCACGCACATATGTGGGACCACGATAGTACCACACAGACAGGCTTCCTTATTGGCTTATTGCATACGGGTTAAAGTGGAGACGTAGGTCCGATCCTTATCCGTCGTGGGAGCTATGCCTGCTGGTTCTCTCCTCTGGGGTGCGTTTTCGCCTTCGCGATCAGTAAGCCCGGGTAGCGTTCAGGTGTCCCAGTCCCCGTGGCACCTGGGGAACGCTTCTCCCCAACGTAAGTAAATTTGTGGCGAGGCCCTCCATCGGCAATCCTTTGCTTCATGTACAAATTTGTTTCAATATTGCAAAATAACCAAGTGAAACCTGTGGGTGTACCCACTGTCATAGGAGCGGCTCTGTCCTACAAATCAGGCGACAGGTGAAATTTTAATCTATCCATGCATATACGACAAAGGGTTTCCTCGGTTCTTTTAGAAAACCAGGGTTATGGGGAACGCTACTCACTCGCGGTGGAACAAATTAATCGCTGGCGTGATCTGTGAGTTTCTTATCCGATGTTTCTTTGAATTGGTTGATCTGTTCTACCCTTCGAGTTGACTCCCCACCTACGCCGCCTTCAAAGCTATTACAGGCTAGTGAGTATTCATTTTTGTTTAGAGTTCAGACTAAGTGGCTTTACCAGGAGTGATTGATCAATGTCTGGTGCTCCATCAGTTTGTATTTTTGCTTGAGCATTTTGGAGTCCTCCAAGATCTGAATAATACTAAGCCAAACAATCGTGCCCCAAACCACCTCATATTACCCGAGGATTGACGATGTTTAGAGGTTTGCAGTCAAATGGTGACGAACTAGCCATCGTCAGTCGATTAAGTAGATCCTCGGAGCATCGAGATTCTGGCCACACGGTTATCGAGGCTCAGAGTACGATTACTTATCTCAAGACTTCATTGTTTTGAAGACGTTGAGTCCCGAGTTTCGATGTGTGTTTTAGTAACATTGTCAGCGACTCCTGATTAAAGCCTTGTGAGAGTACCAATTGCTGTTTGTGCTTCTACCCTGAGCTTTTGATTGGCGAATGGAGTCACGTTTTCGTGAAGTTGGTGACTTCTTTCTTCCTTTCTACCTTGGCGATGGGTTTGTTGTGCCCGGATTTCATTCCCCGCTTGCTAAATTTCAATAATATAGTTTCTGTTTATAATGCAAGTATCTGATTTCTTAGTGATGATCTGCTACTTCGCAATACACGTGAGTGCCATCGTTTACAGAAGCGTAACATCACCGCCTGACGAAACATGTTCACTGTTTCCTCTAATGTCAACCGGTTGCAGCACTCGGATGTTTTCATTCTGCCAGAATCGTTGGCTTGCATCCAGCTGAGAAAAACTTGGTTTCAAGAGCTTACCCTACTCTCTCGATTGGTACTTAAGCTGTGAAACTGCAGTCCTTGTTTAGGGACATCGAAGACTTCCATGGCTTCGTCCATTCCGTCCGAACCCAGTCTCACTTTCATGCAATTTCGGAGCAGGGTATCCCACCGAATTCCAACGTTCCGGTTTTATTACTCCCCTCCTTTTCCGAATGGGCATGTGATCAATCCAGACTGTCGCTTCCATCATCTGCATCTAATCAATGCTCAAAAAGTGTTCCGACTCGTATTGATTTTGGGGATGTCTCAACCACTGTCGGAGCCAGAGAGACCAACTAAAGGGGGCCGTTTGTCTGGCTAGATTCGAGGTGCACTGTTTATGAAAGCACGTAGCCGCTAGAGTACAAAGGCACTACCCTTCAACATGGCGGTGGTGGATGCGCTCGCCTGTGGAGCATTGGTTTTAATTGTGGATAAGATAAGAGGCAGTGTGGTAGGCGATGCGGCTGGGTGTTCTAATCCTTGGGTAGATGGACGGAGTTCTGGTTTCTGGTCCTAGGAGGAGTATCGGGATTTTCTCCGAAGAGAGGAGAGCCTGCTTGTTCCTTTAATCATTTGGTGACGCCTCCTATTCCCCGTTTAGCTGTTGATCCCCAACCATAGCACCGAAATGTGCTAACTAGCAAGTCACGGTCACTTGAGTAAGCAACGTCTATCCATCGCGCACCCACGAGGATTATCTTTTCGAGTGTCAAAAATTGTCATTTTTGGTTCGGCCGAGCGTGTCGATGAGCTTTCGGCTTCCCAGACTAATACGATTTTCTGTCTCTTCGGTACCGAAGTAGGGAGATGGGTGGGTCTGATTTGCGGACGTCATTCCTGGGATTTTTGTAGCGTTTGGTGCATTTCCGTGACCAAGTCTGATTCGGCGGAATACGGTATGAGCATTGTCCCTACATGTCCTCATTTTTGGCACCTCTTTCCTTCTCCCCCTCCCCCCCTTGGAGGATGCACAAAGTTAAGAAGTGAAATCTTCATGCTGTCATTTCCACCCCTTCTCCTTGTGCATAAGTAGGCATGCGAGGTTCGTGTAAAGAAAAACAGGTTAATGGTGTGTGGGCTGTTCTGTGCTTCCCATGTTGTGACTAGGTTCATTAACACTCCAGCGACTACCTTAGGTATGAAGGAGCATTCGCCTTTCAAGGTGGCTAGTTTCGTCAATCTCCAAGTTTCTAGGCCTCTGTACGCAGAATGTCGATGCGCCGAGTACATTCATACCCTTATGGACGCTTTATTGTTTTCCTAGGATAAAAAGCTATTACGAACAAGGGATTCCTATGGATAATCCTCTGCTGTATCGTCTTACCAATTTTCTCGGTCAACTAATTCTTCTAATCCGCCATCTTTGTGAGGCGAACATGGACCTCTGTGTCTTCTGCCGAAACAACAACGAGACTTTTGAGATGTACACCAGCCACAAGGTATGGTTCTGAGTGGCTTGCCAAAAGTTTTGATTATTTACCCTGTGGGCGCAGGTTCTGTGCGTTGCCACGTAGTCTGCATAATAGCAGTTGGTCCATCGGCCTTGTTTAGACCATTCGTAAAACTCTACTGTAAAGACGGTGCCCAAGAGTGCGGTTGGTAAAGCAGTGTATCTGTGAGTTATTGGCCCGGTGAAGTGATTCTGATTCTATCCCTAACAGGTCAAGGATAGGGCGGGCCGTGTTATTTGTCCAGTACTGCGTCGATTTGTTTGTCCGCTGTGTTCGGCCACGGGGGACTACGCACACACCATACGCTATTGCCCGTTCTCGAGTCACAACGCCGCCGCCTCTGTCGGCTTCGGAATGCGTCCCCCTAATAGCACGATTACCACTGCCCATCATCGCATCTTTGAAGCTCCACCCACTACCACCTCATTTGATGGCGGCGTCTCTCGCTGCGTGAACATGGACGACAATAGTGACGGTGGGAGAAGACTAATTGATCAGTTAATGCTGGAAACTTGCCGCAGTTTATCGCTGAACTAATCTAGTACGGTTCCCCCTCCCCATCTCCTCAAACATGAATAGACTCCTCTGTCAATGGTAAATTAAATGCGAGTATATTCTTGTAAAAAGTGAATGTAGTTTTTTGAGGTTGGAAGCAGGATCTGCGGGGGGAGTGTCCAGTTCGCTCGAAGAGTGCACTGAGGCACGGCACCACGGTCCGTTTCGGCCCACATGACCTGACCGAAGTGGCAACGGTTAACTTCAGGAAAGTGCTGGGACTATCTGGCCGGAACGCCTGGGCTCTGCTGGCTTGAGAGGAAGGGGGCAAATTTAGGGCTAACTTGGGCGGAACCCGGAACCAGTTCTGGTCTGTGGACAACATTAGGACTCCAGCTGGTCCCATTCCTCCAGTTTCCGCATCGCTGTGGTTTTGGATTCATCCCAGTGTTGTCTGTACCCTAGGGGCTCGGCACAAATAAACCCCGGAGGTCAGCGGGCTAGACCAAAACATGCAGCGAGGAACACGCGCTCACGTGAGAACATCAACAGAATACAGACACACATGCACATACACACATGTCTGTCACACTCCCAACCCCGTCAATCAAGCTCTGAGCCAAGTGAAGACATGCCACTGTCGTCCCCACTGAGCTAAACCGCTAAAGATAGTACGACAAGTTGGAAGTGTCCACCCCACCAATAAGCTGTCTATCATCCCCACCTCGATTATCGGTCCAGAACTGACGTCTCCAACCGCACCACCGCCGGACGCCGAATATCATATTACTGGCCCACATCACACCGTGTAAGCCCGAACCAATGATTTCTATACAAGGGGGGCCCGAAGCAATTCCTACAAAAATACCGCCCGGAGCAGCTGGAGAGAACCACCAACAGGACGGAAAAATTACGAGCTCGCGCCAGTTAATCAACCTAAGACCAAGTCAAGTCCCATCAAACACAATCCAACTTCGTCTGGACAAACAACCAGCAGAACCAGGACGACGAGCTGGCAACTAATGCTGCTAGAATTCGAGAACACCTAAGTAGAGGCAAAAGTACACCTCCTCAATAGGTTGGTAATGAGTGAACACGATTTCAACAGGGACGCCCCTACTATAGAGCAAATACCTTTGAAATCAGATACGACTGGCTACACCCGTGACAGCGAAAGCAACAATTAAACCGAAGGTGCCAAGGCAGCACGAAAATCCGCAATGAACGAAGAAATAGCCGATGATTCCAAGGAACAGTAGCAAAACGGGGAGAACGCGATTTATTGACCCATACCAAATTAGAATTTGTTGAATCCCTTCTTCGACTTGTAGCCACTTGCTTTCGACACTTTGATGACATTGTAGCTCACGGTCTTGCTGAGGGGCCTGCATTCACCGCAAGTTACAGTATCGCCAATTTGAACGTCACGAAAGCACGGAGACATATGGACAGACATATTCTTGTGTCGCTTCTCAAAACGCTTGTACTTCCTGACATACTTCATATAGTCACGACGAATTACGATGGTACGATTCATCTTCATCTTACGAACGGTCCCAGTGAGAATACGACCGCGAATTGTGACGTCACTAGTGAAGGGACATTTCTTGTCAATGTAGGTGCCGAAAATAGCTTCTTTGGGGGTTTTATATCCAAGGCCAATGGATTTGTAATAACGTGACCCCTTTTTACCTAAAAGTTTCTGCTTCTGAAAGGCACGCTCAATCTACAAAGAAATATGATAAACCGAGTTAAAACCTGCTCAGCCATAGCACAATACACGCCGAAGTGAATACGAGCGCGCTATCGACGAGTCACTTAAAATAAACACTCAGGACACGCAAATCTAAACCCGCCGAAGCAGTCAATTTGGCGCTTTAATTTACTCAATCGCTTCATGTATTAGGTAATTTGATAAGATTGATAATGGTTGAATGGCGTAAACTGACTCGATATTGACGGATCTCATTAAGCGTTTTGGATTTTTATCAAAAAGCGCAACTTAAGTACCATCAGAATTGACTTTATTGAGGCATTAGAACTTGTATGTTGACTCAGGATTTTATAACCTATTTGTAGTACCTCCATCAATAGACACAAATTTGCAATATTTATCATTGTCTAGTTTCAGAAGCCATACATATTTCCAATTTTATCTTATTTGACACACTACATTTGCTTGCTTTGTGATAATTGAACCGGAGCTGCAAATATTTGTGGGCACACTTCCTCACCATCTTCCACTCCCTTGTTGATTTCCTTCTACACATGCTTCTTAAGTGTCTGTTAAATGCAAGATGCTTAATTAGACATAGCGGCAGTGTTTGAAATTTCGTAGAGCAAGGAAACTGAAACTAGGCATCTTTTTCTTCTGTGAGAACTAAGTCCTTTCGAGCATCCTGCCTCCAATTTACAGGGTGTCTTATAATAACTCTTTGGTATTACGAAATATTCCGCGCCTAAGCGTTACTTAGGTCCAACTTGAATAAAAAAATCGTAGAGAATGATGGGTTAGACTACTGCTGTACACTGTTAGTTCACAATCATCACTGCAAGTAAGTATTTCCTCTTTCTGCAGGATAAAACACGCATTGAAATGGACATACTGTTGCGCTTTGTTCTCACATAATGAATAAGGCAACGTTGCCGGTATAACAATTATTTTGGCAAACCCTTAGTCATTGACTGCTGACACAAACCAGTGTTGTCGCAATGCCTTTAGGGTGACTTAACGTCGTTGTGCTTACGAGCTTCAATATTCTGAAGAGCCATGTGTTTTGGTGCAATGTGGTGTAAAACGGAATCGGAGCTGGCAGTGTTAGCTCTGGCCTCTCATTCGGAGTATTGATTGTAGGTTAGACAATTTTCAAGGGAATTGATAAAGGTCTAAAATTAATACTTCTGAGATTACACGAGTAACAATGTTAACGGGAATAAGGCTCGCACACAGCGTCTCACGAAGTGATCATAATCTTTCTTCACTATAATGCCTTCCAAGGCCTTGCATAAAGAGGAGTTAACTTGTTAAATTACATCATAAACAGAAATGAAGATAACAAAAGAATGGTACTAACACTTGAATAAATCGCCAACTTCAAGTAACCGTGTCTTACGGTACGTAACCGATTAATAGACTAGCATAACATACATGAGTGGGAAAGTGGGTCAGCATCCTCTTAAGACTTGAAAAGATATTTCTAAAGGTCCTTTTGTATTTAGTAGTGGAATTTTCATTTCGGTCACCTGCAATTACACTTGTCAAGACTAAAGTGCCTTGTTCAGGATCCCGTTGATTCCAGTTGCTTAGCGTTTGATGACAAATCTATATACAGGTAATCACCTCACCCTTAAGTATTTGTAACTTTTTGCTTAAAACATTTAGTTTCATAATCTTAAATTTCGCAGTTTCTCGGGATTAATTTCGATAAAGTTGGGAACGAATTTCATGTGTCTTCCATCGTCACGCAACTGAAACATTCCTTTAGCTATATTTTACTTTATGGTAACATCTGAAACATTTTCAACACATTTTAAGGTCATACATTGACATAAAAATTATCTATTCTCTCTTTGAGCTGGATAGAGTCCATTTTAACTTGAATAAATAGACTATTTTCTATAGTCAAGGTAAAATTAACTCCTCAACAATAACAAGGCGTGGAAACAAAAGGCTCACGTCTATTTCAAGATATGATCGAAATGTAGGTGCTGCTAAAGGCTAATTCGCATACACCGAAGCAAATATCGTGCATACCACTGAATGCCTTGTTTGTATAAGTTTGTGATAAAACCAAGGGCACAGCAAAAAATTTAAGATCTGGCTGTTGTTTTTAGGCGATATACTCTTCAATCTCGGGGGTGGACTGTTAATGGATCCTGGTTTGTGGATGAACACCGAGTTTCTCACTTAATTTATGACAGCCTATTGCTCACGAGTAGAGATTCCTTCACAGTACCCCTACGAATAAAGCGTTGCAAAATAAATGTGACGTTCAAGGCAAACAAAAATCATTCCTACAAAAAATCTCACCTCGATCCATCCATCATCACCTAATATTATGGCAAATTTGTTCAGTCGTTGCTTATTGCTGCAAGTTTCGAACGAGTGATCTATTTACCTGAGTTTTGACAGGTCTTACCCCAGCAGAGTAAGGAAGAAAGTTTGGGGCCACTCAAAAAGGCTATTTAGGAGATTGATGTCTTCTTTTACGTAAATGCCACCATTGCGTGTACCTTATACCAGATTTGCAAGTTAAGTATCAGAAATGAGCCAGTGGAAAGTTGATGGGAATGCCGGTGGGATTTGCTGTCTCCTAATTAAAGTGCGAGAGAGGGATACATACATCTGGGTGGCTACTTATCCCGAGAGTAGGCGATCTACCGATATTCGGCGCTACCACTCAGCCTCTTAATAAGTTTGGCGCAGGGGAGAGAGGGAGCCTACTCCTGAGACAGAGGTCTGCATGACTCTCGACCGCCAGGTCCTGGCGCCAACGTTACTTAAACTTATCCCCGTATCGTATTCGCAACCCATTTAACAAATCTTAGCTAGAATAAGCTTAAGCGAAATTAATAGCATTGACTTTAGCTTTAGAGGTATAGAAAAAATACAGTTCTTTAACTTCAGCATATGTAATTACGTGTACTGGTGATGGAACTTGCATGTTTCCTCTGTGTAGAAAGATGTGAAAATGAGCTTTATGTCGGACGACAAAAAAATGTAGTAGGTTCAACTAGTTGATGTAAATAAAGGTGTTCATAGCGTACTTTAGACCTTTCTACTTCTAAATGCTATCGCTGAATACTGTAATGCGAGAGCTGCCCTACTAAGATAGAAATCGCTAAAATAGTTTGTTGCAGGATTTGGAAACATGTAGAGCTCTGCTCCTGTCATCATAAGGAATTGAGTAAGGGACTTACAATGGAGAAGCGGACGTTGACACTCGTAGATAATTAATACAGAAGAGGACGAACTTAGTCTTAGTTGATGCTGGTAGCGTCTATAACGCTTTATTTATGTAACCAAATGACGTTTAGCGGTCACATTGGTATTTGTCTGGCCTTCTACTCATGGACTGGCCTTAGGGCCATGCTCAGGTCCATTTGCTTTATCCTCTTTGGGATACATGTATTCGGCTTCACTTACTGCCTTCTTCCACCGGGTGGGAGTCACGGGACGCTACAGTGTCGAGTATTGTGGGAGGTGTTCTAGAATTAGGTTTGATATCAAATAAATACATGATTATTGTTTTAGCATTTTTGGTTAACAAGAGTTTGAACAATTGGGTTGTATTGTAGTTATTATTTCAGATAAATGATACCGAAAGTGGGGATACACACCGTGCATTTGAAACCAGAAAAATCAGCGACACCACCTTGAGCACGATGTTCAATGGCCACGAAATGGAACTTCACTTTATGGCGACTCTTATAATTGTCTTCGGCACAAAGAGGTTCAGTGATTCTCAACTGAGTGCAAGTAGTTCTAAATAATTGCAAGACAAAAGAGCTGCCGTTTTATAGTTATAGATTAATTGAGACTGTTAATACGCCCACATCTTAGTGAGATCTTCTGTTCCAATTATTTAACTGTTACCTTTTCTCCGGTCAACTGTCGCGCGTTTACTCCTGATTTCCTGGAGTGACGTGCATCTTTACGCTGATTGGACTAATGATCGCCACAAAGCCAAGACCAATCATTTATTACAAGTGCTGGGAACCGGAGTAGTCTGGAGTGTCCGAGATTCTCCGCTGACTAAGCAGCCGTCACATAGGCCTACAGTGACGTGTATAGAGGAGCCATTGTTTGCAAAATAGTCTAATAGAATCATTGAACGAATACACCCTTTTCAGTTACATTCCATACTTGAGCGATTTACTTTTCCGCATCAAAAGCAAGGGGAGTTTTACGTGTTTCATGAGCTGATATCAAATTTGAGTCTCAATACCTTTTCTAAATGGAGCTTCTTTTACCTTGACAATATCAATGCTAGTCGAATTTGAATAAACCATGAGCAAAATTAGTTTCGCAAATCTTAGGCTGTCTCTACTCTCAACTCTGAGCTTCAGAGAATCAACAGCTTTTGTTAACCATCTCCACAATTAGTGAACTTTGCGATCTTGCATCGAAGAAGGCGATTTAAACCTTAATTGTTGAATGTTACAGCTTCTGTTCACCCTTAACATTCTGCATTCTTGCAATCTTCTGTTCTGAGCTAAGGGTTACGTACGGCTCCGCTTTAGGAGAAGAGGGGACAGGTCGAATTTACTGTCACACTGCACGTGTTGATGCACAGGATCACATTGAATTCGACATATAGAGTTGGAAATGGAGATACGGATCGAGAAGGAAGCGGAAGGGCGAAGGTTTGGACGCTTGCTGGTAGAAAAAGGCGACAATTAAAGAGCCTTGGATTAGTGTAGTGATGGAAGACTGCGACATCTGCCCATAACGTGAGCGCAAGGGTATCTGGCGACGACAGATTGTGGGAGGAGGGATTCCTCAATCAAAAATGTAAGGTGAATAAAATAAAGGACAATTGAATTGAGGCGATTTTGAGACCTACATAAATATGCTTATCACCCATCAAGTAACTTAGTAGAAAAGTCATATAAAAATTTGTTTTGCAAGGAATTCCAAGCTTTATAAAAGATTCAAAGGGATCGGTAAGTAACCGGCGTTCAATTCATTGAGTTATTTTGCTATAGGATTAACTGATGACTTAACTCAGCTTCCCTTATAGTAGGGTACAAACTGCATTGTCAATTCATAAATGACTATTTTTCAGTAAATTTGATTAATTAATTGACTAACGTTCGGGTTGGTAAGGTGTTGATGTGTTGCACTCTAGGGTGCTTGTCCAAGACTATCAATTAAACGGAATAAATAAGTGGCTTCAGTTTTAGTTCATTTATTAGTGAATATCAAGGAAAGATGTTTTCTGAAGATTGTGGATGATGGTAAAGGTGGTCAAATGTGTCACCGCATATTTGCCCATTTGATCTACTTGCCTCGAACGCATCCACTCCATTTCAGAACAGTGGAGGCCATAAATGACCTAACAATTGAAAGGTCACGAAGATAAACAAAACAAGCAAAAACTTATAAATTTTATATTCTTCAGGGTGATATTGTCTGGGTTTAACTGTAACTGATAACAAGCAGCTGACAAATGCTTAACTCACAAGATCAAACTCCGTTATTTGCTTGTTTAAAGCGTTTGCAAATGATGTAATTTGGCTCACGTTATTATCTTCCTCGAAATTATAACCTTCAAATAAATGGGGCTATTATTGTTGCAATGGTTTCAACATTGGTTCACAAGGGTAACAGCGCTGTGATAAAATTGATACATCGAGCCTTTGCCTGCGCGTGAGAGCGAGCAGGTGTGGTTGGGCAGGAAGGTGGAAAGTATTTTATCTCTTAACTCATGGGAAACAGCTCAGCAGTGATTTTAATTTGCGCACAGAAAGGAACGAATTGACGCAGCTTTCTTTACTCCATCGATAGATTGCTGTGAAACAAGACATTTTATGGAGTTTGTTGGTTTTTCTTCATCAATTATCCCTTTTCACGCCAACATATCTAGACTAGGGCTTTAGGCTTGTCTGTTATACGGGGGTTTTCGTGTATCATTGTATACTTTAATAGTCCACGAAGACGGACAACTCTTTTAGAATGCGGAACTGATTTATCACCTAAGCCATACACAGACCCACATCATGAAGGAACAAATAATGGCATCATGTTGGATGTGACTCAAAAGGCTTATCCAACGCAGAAGCAAAGTGAACTAAGTGTCATGAGCATAGCAAAAGCAGGAAGTCTTGACCTCTAGACCAAAAAACGATTGTTGTGGTAATGCGAAGACAAAATGGTGAAATCATATGCTCCTTCCACAAGTCAGAAATACTTTATAAAAGCAGCACTGCAAAACCGTGATTTTGGCTTCCCTCTTCCATCGTCACCATGACGGTTTTAACGGTTCTATTAACTCTCTTAACGCATTATGCATCAGGATGTTCGAAGTTGTGCTCTACTTGAGGGGCGGCAGACATGGCACATCAATCATGAGACGGTTCGCTGTGGCGTAAATCAGCTTCACGCAATCATGCAAGGAATGGCAGAGGACTTAGATCCTAAAAAATGCGCACCCAGTCTCATCACTTTAGTGCCGTCTGCAGTAACTACGTAAGCCTTTGCGTTCAGTGCTTAATCATAAGCTATCTGAGTGAACAATTTCTAGGCGAAATTTTAAGCTAAGTTTGGATAACCTACCATAGCATATGTGAGATAGGAATTATCCAACTATAGCCTTTTATTGGTAAAAAGAAGGCAATTAAGTAGAAGTTAGTCCCTGTTCTTGCCTGAGGGGAGCGGCTATATGTTTTTTTCAGTCATTTACCGTAAAAATTTAACTGAGGTTAGTTGATATGCTTCCTACATAAACATGCGTATGTTGAAAAATTGGGAAGTGAGGATTGCTGACGGCTGTTGTGAAAGAGGTAAGGATTTGTCCGATGAATAAGATTTTGCTCGCACATGAGAGTGAGCACTTTCAACGATTTCGTTGACTCAATCTGAGCATTAGTTTTAGGGTAAAAGTATTGTGGGCGATTTGTTACACCTAAAGATAGGTTGGAGGTCGGTAACCGTGCAAAAAAACGCCGACGCAAATACCAAATTTTAATAACCACGGAAAGTACAAATCCCAGTGTTTAAAACTGGTTGTAAGTCGCCAACGCACCCGTGCCAAAACCAATGCTCGATTGTTCAAAAATTAAATTTCTCGACACAATTAAACTAATGGAAAGTGGGGTGCATAAGTTTTTGACACAAAGTTAATTTTAAAATGGAGCAATTCGAGAATCGTTGGGATTAAAATTGGAGATCAATATAAAATGACAACGAAATTCGAGTGCAACCGCGTTCGCAATGCTCGAGAGAAGGAAGGGAAAAGAT
This sequence comes from Hydatigera taeniaeformis, assembly GCA_900622495.1. Lineage (NCBI taxonomy): Eukaryota > Metazoa > Platyhelminthes > Cestoda > Cyclophyllidea > Taeniidae > Hydatigera > Hydatigera taeniaeformis. The sequence continues at coordinate 84,114 of UYWX01020328.1, read as the reverse complement.
GAAGGATTCGCCTAAACGAGTCTCATAAATGTGGCCGTTAAATGGGTTCGCACTAGTAAGTACAATTTCGTTCTAATGAATTTTCCTCCAAAACTGCAAAACCACCTCCAAAGTCTAGGCTGCTTAGATTGGGTCTAAATTTTTTTGCAACTATCACCATTTAGTTGCTTGAGTGTAAATAAGGCACGCAACTTGACAGTCTGATTAATGCTGATGGCGAAGGACCTAAAAAATGCAACCTTCGATTGTCAAAGGGTTCACATGAAACGTATGCTATGTTGACGCAACCTATTTTTAAAATTCTTCAGTTAACCGGATCGGCCTTGATAAAACGCCTCTAGGTTGAATGTTTGGTATTTTTCTTTCTGGTTCAAGGGGATGCGTTATTTAAGACGTATCTGCTGGCTAATAGCAGGCCGTTGACGTGTCCATTTACCGTGTGAAGGGTCAGATTCCGCTTGGAGATATTTGTGTTAAGAGACTGCAAGAATTTAGCCCAATCACTAACCATTGGCAGTACACTGGCTACCTTTTCCAATGCTTAAGCGTCAATCTTCACACTTGCAAGTAAGCCGAACGGGTAAAACAAAATAGTGTGCAAACATCTTTAAAAAGATAAGTAAGACATTTTGCAGTGTGAGCTTCAGGTGGTGTGCACTTCTCATCCCCATGGAGTGGATGGACAAAATCATTTGAGGACTAAACAGGGAAACTTTTAACGTTTGGTAAGAAAGAATCCAGAGTGCATCATTATTGCAAGGGATTGGTGAAAAGTTACTCGAATTATGAAGGAATGTGCTCAAGAACCCTCGACTTAAGACATCGTACCAGTGCCGGGATGGCACTCACTCACTCACTTTTCGAGGACTTAAGGTAAACAACATTACATCATCATAAAACTTTGGGAACATTATTGCCCTTCGTGCGACTTGATTAAAAATTTCAGATAGATCCCGACTGACTTTCAGCCTACTCCGCCCCCTAGACCGAAGGAACACAATATTTCAGCCATCCAATTTGGTGACATTGTCGATGGTTAATGACTTTGACATTTGAGTTGGTGAAAATCCTGTAGTTTTTATGGTTGTCATTAAGACCTTTCCGTTGTTTCATAGCTTTTTGTTGATAAAAGCATTAATCAAGTAAGATGTAAGCATAAATACTTCAGTGCTTTGGAAGTGGGTAAATTTTGACAAAATGCTCAGGTAGGTCTTAATAACACTGAGCAAATGCCGTGCAATGTTATCGTATAAACATAACGAATTTGTATGGCGTCCTTAAGTCTGGGAAACTGATGGACGGGTTGTGTACCACATAACCCTACTACAAGAGAAAGTCAAACAGAAAAGGAGGAAATAAAGGCTTTTAAAGTGAACGAAGTGTGAGAGGCAAATACAAAGGACACACTGACAAGTGCAAGAATTTCAGCCACTACAAAATGATTTTAAAGTTTTCGATGGATAAAAGTGATGCTGGGAACACGATAGTTGCAACTACCAATTTGTCCACTTTTTCGAAAATAAACCAACCATTTCAAAGTGCTTCAGCTAATGTTCTTACAAAAAAAGACATAATTTGCTGTTCAAAGTTCATTCACAATAAAACTATTTCAATGTCGCTAAATTAAAACGTCTATTTGTTTTACAGACTTTAGATTTCTAATGGATAATAGCATATTGGTAAAATTGCGCAAATTCCAGAGAGGTGCGCCTTCTCAGTTCAAATGGAACACAAGCATCATGCAAGGCAATGCTAACAATCTTAATCAGACTTCTCCTCCCACCAGAAGTTCAACTGGTAGAAATTTATACTATTCGTGTTAAAAATCGCAGGATTTCTGCAGTGTATCAACCTAATTTTGCCTATCTTAGTTCACTAAAACAGGGCTAGGAACCGATTCATAAAAAATTGCAACAGACTCATAATTTGTCAAACACTTTTCATTAGTAAAACAAACTTGTGTTAATTTAAAAATAGGACGTTTTTGTGCAGCTATCTGCTTCTCAATCGCGCTAATTTGTGTCCTGAATTCCTCAATAGGTACACGGGTGCTTCAATTTTGTGCACCAATCCAAATACCTGCTTGCAAGCATAGCCTCCATGGGTGGCGGAGGAAATATCATCTATCTGACACTGTTAAGAGGGATTCGGCTAATTTTCTGACGCAAAAACATGCAGTGACTGCAAATTATCCCTTAGTCTGGACGGTGTCGTCCTTTTTAATGACCATTTGGACCAAGTTCGTGACTTTTCCATTGACTTTAGGCAAGAAAGAAAATAAAAGGCAACCTATTCTTATCCATTTGCTGTGTTGGACTGAATTTCCTGTTTTGTGTTAGAACTCGCCACCCAAAAATATTTTGCTAAAAGTGCTTCGCAAGGGCCCAACATCCCCACTCACACTGATGTTTCCAGAGCCTTAGAAGAGCAGGGATTCATTATTTAGGACGCGGAGTGTCATGAATCATCCTCCTCACCAGTTAGCTCCTTGTTTTGATCAAATGTATGCTGCATTTCCACCTAGGTGTTGTCTGCAAAGCACATGCTTCAACGTTGACAATTGAAGTCCAGCTTCTATAGTTGGTGTGTAAAAATAGAATTTTAACTTTTCCTGCTCCTTTAAAACTGGACTACTTTACATCGCGAACTTGGGAATATAAACTTAGTAAGTCAAATATTTTCACATGCACATGTTGATAGCAAAATTGACATTAAATCTTCAGTCTCTTCCTCTGCCATTAGAGAGGTCGTTTAAATAACTTCTGCCGCTCTTCTTGGGTAACAAATGTGTTTGTGAATGTTGTACACTGCATAACCTGGCGGAGTTAATGGTTGATATCCATGTCAAACTGTTTGTAGAACACGAGGTTATTTAGGACCATAATTTGAAAGGTACTTTGCATAGAGATTGAGAACTTGTGTAGTTTTGCGTGAGTTATGCCAATTAGTAATAGACGAATCTATTTTAGGCACTCTGGTGCAGAAGTGGTTGGTAGAAGAGTACCTGAGTGGATTCAAACAAAAGCAAACGACTCGCGCGAAATGTTTATGGCCATCCCAAATCCAGAGAGGGATGGGCGAATGGTGTTCACAATGAATGCGAAGTTTTGGATAGGGCTTATCGGTAATAAAGGTCCAGCGCAAAACATTGGCAGTTGCCACTTTCTGCTTTGTTAAATGTACCCAGTAGACGCATAAGTAAGACGTCGACATTGGAGTTATAACTGTCAACTACCACGGGTTCACAAAAGAAACTCACAGCAACAGCTGACGCCACTTGGAACGCCATAAATTCAAAGCAAACATATTTGTTGCTGTTGCAGTCTTGCGACCATTGGAAATAAGAGTTGCTCCAACGGTATCTGTGCCAAAGGTGCACTTATAAGTTCAATCGGTTCCCGGAGAGGCAGCGCCGCTGCAATTTCCCAGAGTCCAAATATTGGGATGTGGGACCATTTTATGATGAACTTCACCGAAAATTGGGCGATTCCATTTAGTGAGACACCATACTGCTTTTCTAATTTATCCAAGTTTTATGCGTTAGTTTTTCACGGAGAATCGTAAATAAGATCCACAATTGGAGAAAGGCTTTTGAAAACACTGACTTAGAGGGATTATTTTCACCATTTTGTAGAATGCAACTTTGCCTTGAGAAATAGTCAGGCCAAACCAAATCAAAACAAAGAATGAACTCTTCATTGTATTTTAAATGTTGTTATGACTGCTGTACACAAATGGGCCATTGACATTGAAACCTTGGCCCAGTTTAGCCATGCCATGTAGCAAACTTGAGAGCAGACCGAGAACAATATGGCATTGAGCACAAACGTCCGAGCAAAAGACGCAAATTAATTCGATTTTTGTGCTCCCTTTGGGTTGTAATAATAATCTTTGAATCTTTTCAATCTTATGGATTGTCCCGCTTGGCATGAAGCAGCTGTCGACACTCAACCTCAAAAATCGGTTACCATCAATTTACCCAAATGTTCCCCAGTGAAGTTAAATGCTGCTTTGAATAAAGAGAAAATCATCAAATGAGTATGGCATAACAGAATGGTGAGATAGCTTCACAGCACTCAGCCAACACTTCCCATAAGGCTGAACCTTGTTCGTGCAGCGGGGATGAGCTTGTGGCTAGAATCGTGTGTGCATTAACATACACACAGAAAGATCTCAGTGCTGGCAATGGACCAGGTGGAGGGCATATAAACGTGGAAACATACAGATGTTTGTGGCCTCATGGGCATCCACATAAACGGGAGTGTGGTGACAACTGAGAGTGCACGCGCAAGTGCGCATGTGTGTGTGGTCCTGATTGGCTACGTGGAGGGAAGCGTGGACTGGTTGGTGGGTGGATGGACGGATGGACGGACGGACGGACGGATGGATGGACGGAAGATGGAGGCAAGAGGCCTGCGTGTGCCACCTAACGTTCGCCAGCAACGCATTTAGCAGACCCGCCTCAACGATCCATTAAACCATACTGGAGAGCACCTGGGCCACGCCTGCTTCATGGGGTCTGTAGTTATTCCGCTTTAACAAACCACTGGAATTTTATACTGTCTTCGCTTTCAACTAAGTGAGTTTATTACTCATTCTCAAATGTATCTTTAAGACGTCACCTATGCACCAAAGACTATCCAGCTCCAAGCTAAAAAAATATGTATTTCATGCTCGTTAGGCCTTTACTAGTGCCAAAATCAAAAGGAACGGCTTGACTCTTGCTGTCCTTTTTTATCCTTTTCATAGATTTAAAAAGCTGATGCGAAAGCAGGCATTTAATGACATATTTGGAGGGCAAAAACTAATAACGAGTTTGCTTGAAAATCTCAACAGAAACACTTTGCTACATGAGCCAAGATGATTTTAAGCTAGTAGGCAATTTGTCACCAGCAGTTAACGGCAGCTTGAAGACGAATTTCCCTTGGGAAATGTTGCGCTTTAATTTGTTTAAAGTCGAAAGCCACATACCATTTTACATATTTTTGGTGAATTAAAATGAAGAAGATCACTCGTTAAGGTTTGAATATCCACATATGGTGCACCTATTTTCCTCACTAAGGAAATATTTTCCCATAGGATTCTCGTGTCAAAGCCATTACAATACGAATAATAAAATCAGAAATTATTTAAATGCTTTATCTTCACAAAAATTGCGACACCTAGTGACAAAGAAGCGGCAAAAATTTGCATTCAGTACTAGGTGAATTCCCTCAAGATTAAGGCAAAGTGAACATGTAACAGAGAAGACGTGGGTGCTTTTCACAGTTAGGATGCTATAAGGGTAGTGAGGCGGAAAACTGAAAATATGAGGGAATCAAACTTTGAAGCGTAAACATTAATCTATTAAAGAGGCCGTCTTTAGGAGCGGTGAAGAGAAGTAAACTTATCAGTCTCATGTCGAAAAACACCATCCACTATTGCGCACAGTTCCAAATAAGCAGCCTAAGCACTCCCAAAACTAAGGATCTTTGTAGGCCATCAACGATTAAGACAAGAATCCCAAGAGCATGCGAGTTGTAAAATTTTTCAGCCTTGATGTGGCTATGAAAGGTTTGTTATGTGGTGCACAAGTAGATTCGGCGAATTACCTAAAATTAAAAATCTGCTTACAACATAACTAAGCGACATCCACTCGAGATGCATAAACCGTGGCATCTAGAACACTAACATGAATGAATGTCATTCACTTTTGATAAATGCCGATTTCAATGATGCGCCTTGAATCTTGCGCACACGCTCAAGTTTGCAGGAAAAAGTGCGCCTAACAATGAAACTGTTTTACTGCTGAGTGACGCACACGAAAACAGCATTCTTTTGGCTTCTAAAACCAACAACACCCTATTTAAGGGGTCCCATACCTAAAATATTTTCGCATTTGTGGTTTCATGGTCCTTTGAAACTCGTCAATTATCGCAGTAAACATGGTTGTTAATTGCGATGATTATTGTTGCTCTCAGTGGGAACGATTTGTCACCTTTACAACTCCGGATGTAGTGCTCAAATAAAATAAAATAAGTGACTGTCTGGCGTAAGTTGTACCTAGTGCAGATTTTTATGGCTAACCATCTTGATGACGACCACAACCTTAAAGGGCTAGTGTTATTGAATCTTCTAGCTGTTATGCCCGGATGCTTTTGAATGTCACGTAGAGAGCAACCGGTTGCAATGTTTATGGAAACGATTAGCAAAGCTTATCGCCACTGGGTCGAATGACGAAGATTTTGTTAAACTATATCATAAAATTCAAAGGATATTTTACTCCTGAAGGATTTCAAATCAAACCTTCGGTGGTGACCCGCATCCTTGGACGGAATGAAAGAGACTTATGGGCTTAATTTTAACGTGGCTTACTAGTCAGGATCCAAAAATAAAACCGCGCTAAAACGGCGCTGTTTAAGCAGAGGATTTGGGAAAGCGATAGGGAGAGCCGTTGACACTTTGTCCTAGGATGGTAGCAGACACCTTGTGGTTAATTGAATTTATCAAAGTACATTTAAACTAATGCTTTTGGCTAGCGAGTTTCTGTTTTCCTTGGAAGTCAAGAGAATCGACAAAATTAATAAAGCTCCTGCATTTTATAAATGCAAGCGGACTTTGACTATTAAGGGCACAGTTAAAGCCTCACGACATTTATTTCAAAACGAAACTTCACGAGGGCTATAGCTTCTTTCATGTCATCGACCACAATAAATCGCAACATTAGCCGTTTCAAACGTCATGCAATGGTGTCTTTAACCTGAGTGATGTCCATGACCATTGTTTGTCTCAGCGATAAAACATGGCATTTCACTCTCAAGGTGATCATAAATGCACATGGTAATAGTATATCCATAGTCTGCCCCGAACTTTTACATCGCAAGTCGCAAAACCCTCCGAAGTTGATGCACTTCAGCGTTATCAGGATGTTCGGCCTGATTTGCTTGCATCTGTCCTAGTGTTGATCGATGCTTAAAACAAAAGCGGAATGGATGAAGGAGGCGCCTGAAGTGAGCGACACGATAGGAAACCATTAAACACGCGGGGCATCTCTTCCCATATGGGTATGCATGTCGAAGAACACTCTGTGTGGTGAGGCATTTATGTGTGTTTAAAAGCCCAAGCCGACAGAAAACAGAAATATATCACTTAAAAATCAGCCAAAGGGTCACGCAAACGCGGGAACGAGATGAGAAGGTGGCTCTTAAATTTCATGTTCACTGTCGATTTGAGTATGTAGTTTCCTCAAACAGGATCTAGAAACTCTAACTCGTTTCTGCCTTTTTTAAATTTCCTCCACAGCAGCACTCGTACTTGAATAGAATTATTTGTCCAGGTTGAGATACTACCTCCTATTTTGATGACTTTTGAGTACATTTGTATTTGACCACTTTCACTCAAGTGCACGCTTAAAGGGTAGCTAAGGGAGAAGGGGTGACCCACATCTGCGTCCATAGTCGTTTTGAAGCTAAAGACTTGAATCTCTGCATCTGTCTTAATTTGACCAGAAGGATTTGCCAAACTTCCATGCAATATATTTATTTTTATTCATGATTAATTTGGCTGCTTCATTCTTACATCTCGTCATTGCAAATGAAACAGATTATTTAGTGAAATTCGGTTCATGTTTATAAAACAGCACTTTGCCATTAACTATTTCTATTGCTTATAAATCCAGTAGTTTGATTCTAAAAAGGAAAGTTTAGGTGTTCACAATTGCATAAACTGAAATGGAGCAACTGCCAGCTTCACTAGGAGTCAGGCACCGCTAAATGGATAAAGTGGAGGAAGCTGGATTCAACTCTTCATAATCGTTCATTTCAGCAAGTTCAATGAAAAGGTGAACTAAGAGATTGCTGAAAGTCGTGTTCCTGCAGAGGTTTCTTTCGCAAAAATGGGGTCGCGTATGTGAGTTAAGGGGTTGATTATGCCCCCGGTCTCGGTCACTAAGACAGACCAACCATTCATGGCATATAGCGTTCAAATGTTTGACACGCCATGCAACAAAATTTGTATAGCATCTTTTCGTTAATTGATGTATATGTAACACTTATTGCCAATGGCCTTCAAAAACATTTAGATTTTTGACAGTATGCCTGTTTGAATTTAAAGAAAATCTACAGAATAAACCCCTTTGGCGTTGTCGAACGAAGCTGAATCTGAACATAGCGAGGTGGAATTTGTTTTGCAAATCTCATAAAGATGGGAATTGTGAGAGGTTGGTCCCCCTTTGAAGATGAGTGCGGCAAGTAGATGTAAACGCAGAGATAAAGGTGGCTTGGTCAGCACTGCTCCCTCCGTCGCGTCTCGCCCCATCACCTCTCCGTACTGAGCACTGCAGCGATGGTTCGGTGCACAGTCGGCACGAAAAAGATGTCACTGTTTGCCCTCTCCCTTGTTCACTCTGATTGTTCGTGCATACGAAGACTGGAGCATCGTTCTGACACAGCGAAGGAGGCAGGTCTGTTGAAGGCATTAAATGGCGCTGTTTGGTGACTAATTTGTTTTAGGTTTGAGTGAACGTCTTTGCTGATAAAAACAGATCAATCACTTCAACTGCTTTGAATTGATATTATTAACTTCACGTTAATAGTTACTTGGACTTTGGTTAAGTGAAGGTCTAATGATGTGCTGCAGATTCGATTTACCAGGAGACTTGGAGAATCTCTACCTTTACGTATTTACTGTAATTATTAGCTTTCACTAAGATTCGTGAAGACTACAAGAGAAGAAAAAAGCACCAGTCAAGCGGGATCACAGATAGACTACTGAAGTATGCATTACACTTGGCATGCAGGTCTAAACCCAACCACCACGTTCCATCATGTAATTCAGACATAATATCGGATTCGTCTAATCATATTGAGACGAAAGAGGTTGAGACTTTAATTCGTAGGGGCCCTGTAATTAAAACGGACTCACACCGATATTAGAAACATGAATGCCTTGTAACAGAGGTGTCTGACTCTGTTACTCTGCACGTCCATGGTTGAAGGGGAAAAGAGTAAGGATGCATAATTACAGGGAAGACCGCACTAAGAGTAGTGTTATTTCAAAGAGGAGGAGGGGGTTGTTATGCGATGTGCTGTATTTTTGTTCTGCATCACTGTCTTATCTTCCCCACCCTCCTTTCCTTTTTACTGAAAAAAACAACCACGTATGGTCAATTTTACTTTTTTTTTAAAGGGCATTAGCATGAGGACTGGCAACCCACTGCCCCTAGAAGTTTGGCTGTGCTTTATCTTGGAGAATGGAAAAATGTGATTTACTAGACAACGCCCAAACGATTATCGGCTTTTCATGAGAATAAGGCGATAAAGTTCGAAAATACAAGGAATCCTTTGATTGAAAATGACCTCGATGAATGTACAAACAACCAATAGTGTTTACCTTTCATGTACAGTCCATTTCTATGGTCGCAAGTGAAATAATAGTCTTTAACAACATCATAAAATCCATCGTTGGAAGTGGATGGTCTTAAAGAAAATGTGCTGAATCACGTTTCGACTTTTCTTGCAAGAAACAGAGGGTAAACTATCATATTTATGAAAACGCATTAAATTCGTTAGCAATTGCAAATAATTTGTAATGCGCTAGTCACGACCGAAGATCGAGAGGGGTTCGCATCGAGCAATTACCGCATAAAAAAGTTTCTACAGATTTTTTAAGTTAAGGGGACAAGGAAGTTCATAAACCAGTATGTGCTCTTTAATCTCAAAATTTGTAATTCCAAATCTTCATTTATCACCTTCGCAACTCTGAAGTGTAGTCAAAAGGAATGGCTCCGGACAATTAATGATGGAAGTTCACAAATGAGTCGTTGAACTTTCATCGTTAACCACCGTCACTGATTAGGAATCGCAGATTCGGTCTCCGAATTTCTGCAGAATAGCTCTCGAAAACGCAACATCGCCTAGTAGGAAGCCATTCTATCACAACAAAAGAAAATTCTTACTTTATCCACCGCGCCAATCCCAAAGTTGACCTCTTTTGCAGGGCAATTTTACCCTCTAGCGGGCGTAGTTTGTTTTCTCAGACTTCCATTTTTCTCCTCTGCTGCTTAAAGCGCCATAAATCAGGCGGGGCTAGTACACTGAGTTTAAGAAAGTTGGACATAGTGTCAAGCACAATTTACTACAGGAACAGAAGTTAAGCATTTTCTAGCACTTCGGCTAACATTCGCCTCTGTTATCTTATCATCAAACCAGGTGGCTTCATAAGTGACGCTGCCGATTACTTCTCACGCCATCACGGTCGTGTGCAACAATGAGGAGAGCGAATGATTCAGTTACTGTGGATGAGTGTTTACGGCATTCTAATTAAAGAAGCTGCGCTCGATTATTCATCGAGTTGTAATTAAATCCACTGAGTCTCCCAAACCTTTGTTTCCTCCAATACGCAAAAAGAATATATAAGCACCGCGAACAACACGTTAGCACACTAAAAAATACTTATCGTATGCCAAGTTCATTAGTAGCTTACTAATTTTGACTGACTTTTATGTAATTGTTGGATGTAAAATACTTGTAATCCTATTTAAAATTACAGACTTTTGATTTCATAGATAATCTCCGTTACTTTGGCTTATTTTACACCCTCTTGCGGTCAGCGCGGGTGGCGGCCCAACAATTCAAGGTGTCTTAAGATTTTTTACACTAAACCGAATTGAAGCCCCATATTCAAGTGCGTCGCCATTTTCAATAAATATTAACGCGACATATACCCAATCGACGTTCAAAGTGTTAACTCATCATAGACTTCAAATAAATGAGTCAAATACTCATTTAGTTATAAAGTTATTGGAGGTAAACACCATTTGAGTCGGCAAGGAAAGGTTCATGCATATGACTTGCGCTGGACCTTACTTCTCCTCCATTTGAATGTTACTATGTCCTATGAAAAACATCAATTACGGTGTACGAAGTTCAGATTTTGAGAGGTAGAACATGAAATTAAAAAAAAAACGTCGGGGTGACTTAGTGATGCCTTACTTTGCTAGTGGGCCGGTAGCTGCAGGAACTTTCCGACCCTAAGACCGTGGTTATGAATTCCGTGTTGGCATCAACTGAACAGCCACTGCACAAGGACGAATGTTTTTCCTATTCAAGACCCTCCTCACATCGCTTGCTCGAGACGTCCCGAAGAGGGTAAAATAGCTTTAGGACCATCGACTCATCTTGCCACAGAAAAGTAGGACAATGTGGAAAAATTTTTTAAATGTTTTACAATTTACCTTTAAACTTGGTGTGAAAACAGGCTAAATGAGTTTGTTGCGTACAAAACAGTTGATGGGTAAATTTTAATTCTCAACAAACTAATATTGACCAGTCCCAAAGCCTCGTCATCCAAATATTCATTTCTCTTCACAAGCTCCACCACCTTAGACTCAGTCAAAGTAATGTGCCTTTGTTTTAGACTTAAAATTCGATGTCATTCGGTGTCTTTTGGCAGTTATAACTAAATTTTTAGCGATAGATTGCCCACATTCGGAGTGAGGTTACTTTTTGTTCCGTACGCTCCAACTCTGCTTATCCATCGAAAGCACTAGTACGACGTTGCGTCCTCTTTATCCTAGGATGCAGAAATCACCAACCACATCTCGATTTTTTCAATGGTATTACTTGCAGATTTTTTTGAAAATCATCTTTCGACAGATTCCCACTCGACTTGATCATTATTGTAGGGGAAGGAAGCATCAACTAAGGGAAAATGCTATTCGAATTTTGGGTGTGTCACTTGGACAGTAGGAAACGCTTTTTACATTTAGATTGGAGGAACTCTTTAAGGGATGCGAACGCATACTATCGTGTGTAGCAATCTTTATGCTTATTATATGCCATCCTCTTTAATAATGACATATTCATACACATACGTGCACGAATAAACAGGGCGATGTGCATGTGGAGCTAAAGTGAGGTGGGGAGTGGGGTAAAATATATAGGGAGAGACCGCCAACTAGTGCACACAATGGCAAATCCACCGTGTAGGTTCGGGTGAGTGTGCGCGATGCGGGGTGATATTATCTCGCTTTCACTCCCTCCCACAAAACCACGAATGTGTCTCCCATAAACGTGCTTCCCATTCGCTTAGAAAATAACGGCAAACAATGGGATCAGCTTTGAAGCATAGCTTGGTGTACATAGTGACCTTCTGCTCGGCAAATAATTACTTAGTAAGCGTGACACAATGGGAGGAATTTGGGAACCATATAGTAATTTAAATGAAGTATGCAATTTTCAAGTTGCCAACTTGTGCATGCATTTTACCTTTACTAAAATGCAAAGCGATCTCCCTTAATTATTCATTTAGGTATTAACTGTGTATGCGGATTGATGTCTTATCAAAGAGTTACAATTGCCAGTTACCGGTTGACTATTTGCTTTTCGTAAAGAAATCCTCAACGTCGTAAAGGCAGCACAGTAGCAAACATTTGATTAGGTTTACTCCCTACTGTAAAAATGAGACCGCCTTCATGAAACTTCTATCAACCGTGGTCCTATAATGAATGGTGTCAAAAGAGAAATGGAGTTGAGGCGCTTTCATCGCTCTTTGAAGGCCTCGAAGTGAATTGCTATTTCGAAGGTAGTTACGCAACTGTAGGCGAATTCTCGTACAACAATTAAATGTGCTATAAATGCCTGGAAAAGGTTGAGACCGCAATCAAAATGGTCAGACAATGCTAGAAAAGGGATATAAATAAATAAATAATTTTGAGCACAATCATGTCCACTTTATTCCCAACCTTCAGTGCTCGGATTTACAAAGCCAAACGCACAAAATATTAAGGAGGACACTCGAGATCGTAAGCTGAATGTGGAACTGAGTGCGTGCGTATTGCCTTTGTGAGACAAAAGTAGACGAAAATTATTTTGTGACATCGGTTCATGAATTAATAAACTTCAAACAAAATTTAAAGTTAAATTTTGTTGCTCTATTAAATGATAGGAGCCTGTACAAAAGAGCTGCATAATTAACACTCTGACTGCACCACTTACAATCATTTATTGAGCACAAAATCTTTCATGTTGTAAATGTTAATGGAATTTTCATTGATATGATCAAAACTGAAAATGACATGGCTGTAAATTAGTTATTCTGCGATGCATGAATTATTTAATCAGATATTTTAAGTCCAGTGTACATTGTGGACCAACCCTCGCGACTAATGGCGAAAAAACTTCGTTTGACCCTTTTATTGAGAGGTGCTTACAAACGAGAGCACTTAAGCTTGTATAGGAAGGAGCCATCGGAATGATGTCTTATTGTCTTATAGGGAATAAGGGAGGATAATAAAAGCAGTCAATCACGTCCAGTGTTCTTGCTCACGAGTTGTTTGATGCTTGCAAAATACTACGCGTGCTGAAGTTATGCATTGTAGAATGGGAAGCGTTGCCAATTTTGACCAGTCAAGATGCTCAAAAGACAGCCGCTTAGAACGAATGTTAGCAAGCACGAGGTACGTTCGGGAGTAAAGTGCATCGTATGTGAAAGGAATAGGGTGAATAGTAAGTGCAACTTAATCGCGTTGTTTACGCAGGCGTAAGAGACAAAAAGCAGATTGAACTGACCTCGACACCTGATTATGTGTGATTACTTCAGAATTATTGGCTTAACCATAAAGACTGACCTCAGAAATACTGGGCAGTGCGACGTTTTGCTTAAGTTGTGCCCTTTCGTGAAACCATGAATGCGATTCCAAATGGGCAGGTAGTTCCATCCGATGAGGCACACAACTTTTGGCAGTGAAGCCAACAAATCAATCTAAATTCCTACTTTATGAGCGAGACCTATTAGATCTGCACAATACCTAGACTGTGTAAACTCATTTGTAAAAGTAATGATAAAGCCGAACGATTTTTAATATTACCTGACATTTGTTGTCAAAAGCTCAGTTTGAAGCAAGTATCTATGAATTCGAGCGATGAGATGCTTTAGCCTGAAAGGTTTAAAAATTAATTCTCTTAATGTTATTACTGGTTTCCCCTTCCTAGCCTCATCTCCGTTGCAATGCATCAGCAGCTCTTGCTGCTGAGTTCGATTGTCGCTACCCTCTTCTTCAACTCTGAAGCTATTTCAACAGATTTCCGTGCATTTGGAAATCTACCCAATGAATTCCTCCTTACTGATGACACGCCTTCAGACCACTTGGTTGGCAAGGTGCAAGCCCCTTTAGGCAGTTCCATCACATTCCCACCTACCGGTATTATCAGCTCCCACCGGCAACCGTGGCACTTTCAAATCTTTCGACCACACAAATTTCCTGGACGGCTGTTCCGCATAGACCCGGAGTCTGGTGAACTTTATACATTACAACCCATCGACCACGAGGCCTTCTGCACTGAAGCCGAAGAGGAAGAATGCACCTTGGCATTTCAGGTTACAGCACAATCCAAAAGCACTCCTAGTGTGCCTCACTTTATCGATGTCAAGGTTCTGATTGTCGATCGGAATGATCATGTACCTGAATTTCCCGATCCAGGGTTTGTGAATCTCTCAATACCAGAGTCTACCGAGGTCGGCTCGCGATTCCCTCTGCCTCTGGCACGAGACCCTGACACGCGGCAGTACTCTGTCAATGCCTATATGGCCGATCCAGAGATCCCAAGTGAATGGGCCCTCGTGACTGAAACCGCTAATGGAGAGGAGAACTTTATCTACTCTAAATTATCATCCTCCACCTCACCTTCAAACAGAATAACGGGTCTCTACCTCAAGCTGCAAAAACCATTAGACCACGAGACAAAGAAGAAATTTGCATTTAAAATCCGGGCTCTAGATGGTTCGGAGATGAATGAAATTACTCCGATTAGCAACAAGAAGGATATTCTTCAAATTTATATTTACGTTGAAGACGTCAATGACAACGGACCTGTGTTTAGACCACAGAGAAAATCCTACTCATCAACTCCAACTAAAGCACAACTTGCTAATTGGATAGTGACATACACGGCGACAGTGCCGGAGAGTAGATGGATAAAAGATCCCATCTTAAAGCTAGTTGCTGATGATATGGACGGTCCTGCAAACTCCAAGGTCGGGTATTACTTCGCAGCAGCTACCAGCAAACAAGTGCAAGAATATTTTAATCTCAACCCCCTCAACGGCTACCTATTCCTTCGAAAACCCCTGGACTATGAGCTACAGTCTGAATTTTCCTTCCGAGTTATTGCGACCGATATGCCAGAAGAAAGCTCCCGCAGCGCCGTGGCGCATAGTCATCCCTTTCAGACCTCATCGAACCTGCATACGGCCACAGCACAGGTAGTGATCACGGTAACAGACACTAATGACGAGGCACCAGAGATTGAGGTGGACTTCATATCCAGTGAGCCTAACACATCACCACTAGCGATTAAGTATGCAGAGATCGAGGAGAATGCTTTGCCGCCGCAATTTATCGCAAGCATCCAAGCAACTGACAGGGACGCTGGGTTAAGTGGTCAGGTGAGCTGTGTACAGCAACCGGTGATGGTGCTGTGGCCCAAGCCGACAACAGCCATGAACATAACTTCTTCACCATTCCAGTTGGACGAGATTCGTCAGGAAAACGGACGCGTACAGTATCGTTTGTTGACGAGAGAAGCACTAGATCGAGAGGATATGGAAAGTGGTGGCGCCTATCGTCAAGTTAAGATAATCTGCACCGATATGGGACGACCTCCAAGAACATCTAGCACTTTCGTGAACATACGAATTCGTGACAAAAATGACAACACTCCTACAATAAATTTAAAACCACTTGCAGATCAAGTCTACGGTTTGAAGTCCCTGGAAGGAGATAAATGGCCGTTTGTTTATGAAAATGCTCCAGTTGGTAGCTTAGTTACACGTCTAAACGCTACTGATTTGGATGAGGGTGAGAATGGCCGTCTCACTTTTAGTTTTATAGCAGACGAACCACAAAGTGGAGCCATTAGTCCTCTCAGCCTTTTCCAAGTCAACGAAAAGACAGGCGACATTACGACCTCT
The DNA here is from genome assembly GCA_900622495.1 of Hydatigera taeniaeformis. NCBI lineage: Eukaryota > Metazoa > Platyhelminthes > Cestoda > Cyclophyllidea > Taeniidae > Hydatigera > Hydatigera taeniaeformis. The sequence goes on along the minus strand of UYWX01020328.1, from coordinate 68,166 downwards.
ATGGAGATAGACAGGGAGGCATATGATCCACCTCTCTCAAGTGTTGTTTTGCAAGTAAAGGTTTCCGACAACGGTACACCTCCCAGGTTTACTACTCAAGAGATCCGAGTCTACATTCTTGATGAGAACGATAATGACCCAGTTTTTCAAAGAACTGATTACCAATTTCATGTGATGGAGAACCTTCCCTCGGGCTACGCTGTAGGCGAGATCTTAGTTACTGATAAGGACGAAGGAGAGGTAAAGCTCAGTTTCGGAATGCAAAGCTACGGTCCACTTCCATTCACTATTTCGCCCAGTCAACTTCATGGTGAAAACGATCACAATGCGTATTCGATGACGCGGTTCATTTTAAACACCACCAGACCTCTTGACAGAGAGGTGGAACATAACTTCAAATTCACTCTTCTTGCTACAGATGGATTTGGCGGACACAGTAGGTCAAGATCAGGCACAGCTACAGCCACAATTGAAATCTTTGTTGAAAATGAAAACGACAATGACCCTGTAATAATATTTCCACAAAAGCAAAATAAAACCTTTTACCTTTCCTGGCGTGAGAAGAAGAACTTTGAGCTTCTTACAATTAATGCAAATGACAAGGACCCCTCTGAGAACCCCCACATCTTTGACCTCATAAAGGGTCGGTTGGACGTTCAAATGATAAACTATAGTAGCGAAAACGAAACAAAGAAAATTGCTGAGATAACTCAAAGTTCCGACTTTTTAGACATCGAACCCACCACAGGAATAGTATTTCTATCGCGTGACATGAGAGAAGAGGACAAAGGGGTGCATGTCTTCAAAGTGCAAGTCACTGACGCCGGTGTTCCTCCACGGTCCACCTCAATAACTTTTTTTGTGCTAGTAGACGACTCTTCGCCCAGATCACCGCTCCACGAAAGCAATGCCCTAGTGACCAAACCTAGCAGTAAACCAACTGTAAATGCTGATCGTTCCCCATTGAAGGAGTCAAGTACTATCGTCGACAGTAATCAGATCAGCGACCGAAAACATCCTCCTGCTGTTAGGATAAAACAAAAGCCACGAATTGCAGGTGATTTGATTGTTCTCCTTGCCTTGGGGTTAGTCTTTCTTCTCCTCATTGCGACGCTGGGTCTTGTTGTCTACTTCCGGTACTGGAAGAAGCAAACTCGTTTGACTCAGACAAATGGTAACCGAAGTTCATTACTGTATGCTAATCAGGTAAATCGTGGCGGAAGCACATGTATGAAAGAAATCAGGGTTCCCACAACAAAACAATACCAATGGCTATGCAATGGTAATGGATCCATAATTGGAGTTCATTCCCCATCCCAGTTGTTAAATGATGGAGATCAGTTTAAAAATTCCTTCCAAACAGTTATTTCTTCATCGGATAGCACCGGAAATATCTACTATAAGGCAAAAGCGGATACTCTAAGGTCGGGAAAAAGTGGAAGTGAAAGTGCAGCTGCTTATTCTTCCCTTTCACCTGTTACTTCGGTAATGCTAAAGCCCACCTTAGTGCCAGGTTGTGAAGGCTATTTGCATCCTGAGTCGCAACCTGCATACTACGCACAAAACATTCATGTGTTGGGAGCTCAATCTAAGGAGCGTTCAATCCTCCTGCCGCAGAGGAATACGATGGACAGAAACACTTTTAAGAACATTGCAGCTATTAAACAACAGCTACAACAGCAGCATCAGAATGAAGTTCTAGTGATTCCGCCGGTTTCCTGGGACTGTCAATCAAGAAGCGACTCCTCACTAAAGCAGGAGGAGCTAATAATGATACCACAGGCAGAGGAAGGAAGAAGCGAGGCAGATGTGAGTCCACTCTGCTCTCCTTTTGCTTGAGTAGATAATGCGCACACGCCGATGACACTACGATGGCTGTTGGTGTTGTGGTTGTGATATTCGCATTTCTATGCGCACGTGGTGAACACCTTACACGTCCACTTGCCTCGCCCTCACTACCATTTCCCATTTCAACCTCTTTTTATACTTTATGCCCATAATAAACAGCAACTGCTTTATCTTAAATATCACTAAGGCTTTTACGCCATTGGGAGGGCCTTCATTCACTCAAACTCCTTTATTTACTCAAAATCGTCACCTGTTATGACACAGTCTCCACTAGTTTCAATATTTTATAAAAATCTATATTAGAAACATAACGATTTGCAGGTACAGAAATCTTGAAGACAAGGTCTTTTAGCATTCACTTAGGTAGTGGTAGCCAAATTTACGGGAACACTAAGCGGTGAGTCAACCGGTATACTAAAGCATATAAAGGGAGCGATCGAATTACTTCTGGTTCGGAGCTTGTCAGCTGAAAAACGCGGTAGATATCATTTATCATGAAAGCAGAAACTATAGTCAACATCTATTGCTGTCCAAATGTGCAATGTGAGCGTCGGAGCTTACATCTTTGAAATGCTAATCGGGAGTTGCTATTTAAAATCACTTTCTGTTGTGAAAATAGACCTCTCCACGAATAAAATACCGGAACTTCTCCTGGGCTTGCTACGATCATGTGAGACATGTGTGCTGGCCAACTTAGTGAAAAGTACATAAAGTATTTTATGAGCCTATGGGCATGCTATTTCAAGAATATCACATTCACCGAAAGGATCATCCCCTTTCTCGTTCCTCAACCTTTATATTTTGTGTATGTCCACCTGCAGCCGATGGCTATAAGTTAATCACATCAACTCCTGACAAAACGTGTAGTGATGTAAAACATGACGTTGTTACTAAACTGTCTCTGTTCAAGGTATGCATCTTTTTTTGTAAGTAGATCACTTTCTCGTCTTCGCGGTTTTGCAAGTTTCAGCTTTCATTACTGCAATTCAGCCATCATGACGCGACTAACTGGATTAACTAGGAAACCAGAAAGGCTCAAAAATTGGGGATTTAGGGCAAAGGAAGCAAAGTTAGCACATAAACGATGTGCATCGTTACTGCATCTATAAAAAACATTTAATCGGGTGAAAGAACATTTAAATGAATTCCAGCAATGGCAGCTGCAACTTCTCAAGCGGACCTGATGGATACGAATGTAGGTGTTTCCCTACCTCATAAAAATAAATTGATATGTTGAACAGGTAATACATGTGATGAGTGCCAAAATGTGGAAGAAGGAAAGGAAGTAGGTTGGGAGAGTGGGAAGTTTGTAAAGACTTGTGACCTTAAATACTTTCCATGGGAAAATTGTCAAATGTAAGTCAATTTGACGCAATATTGAACCAACTTGAAAATCTCGGCGTCATAATGATGGGTTCAAATTTCGGAAGCTGCGGTAGTCTGAGGCATGAAAGCTTTAATGTCACAAACAACGGAATTGCAAGTTATCTTGCAACAATGCCAGCATTTGACAGTAGGCAATCAATGTAAAAGAAATCACTGCTGAAAGGAGTAAAGAAAAACTCTTTTGAATACAATGGTTCTTTGTAGGTTACTATCGCAACGAAATAATGAAGCTATTTTTTAAAATAAGCATCACGATACGTTGCCGTAAACGAGTGCCTTGTTGTGAAATTTGGGATGGGTTTTCAGAATAGAGGGGTTGGAGAACTCCAAAGGTGGCAGCATTGGTCTACGTCCGGGTTGAGAGGTAGAATGCTTTCATTGTTTGAGCAGTAAGGTGGGATTGCCCGAGAGAACAATCGCTAAAACTGCTCTCAGGTCACAATAAACCAGTAGCCAGGTGGCTGAGCCGGAAACGACTTTCTGGACGTATCATCCAATGTGTACATATTAAAAGGAAAGAATTTTGTCCATCCTTAGGAAGGAAAGAAAATAACAACTTATTAACAATGGCCACACAAGTCAATTTTGCACTTCTCATTAATTTTCCTTCAAGACGTTAAAGGCTTAATTGAAAAAGTCAGGAAGATTTGCAGAATTCGAATGCTGCCATGACTGCCCTCCCATGGGTACTCTTGTAAAGTTTTGGCGTTTGTGAAGAGTGCGTGATTGTTGTGACTTTGGGTTATGTCTCTTTTACTGTTGACCAATTCACGAATTCAAGTCTCAGCGCTGGTCTGGAATTGAAATTACGCACTCAAGTTGTGCCGAGTAAAGAGTTCAACACAAAGCTTAGAAATGAATTAAACAACTTGCAAATCGCATTAATGGTGTCGGGTAGATGTTCACTTTACATTGGAGAAAAATACAAAAGTCAATGCATCCATAATAATACGTTTATTGTACCAAGTTTTGAACGGTCAACAACATTGTGGATGCATTTGGCAACTTCATTTTTGCCTAGCGAAAATATAACATCAATGTAATTCAAATGATCGACCGTATTCGACTATGAATATAAAGCAGAGTAATTAATTAGTTTTGTACAACATTACTCACCTTAAGTAAGTTACAAGAAATAGGAGTTGGGTTCGATTGCCTGGTTAGGCCAGTCGAGATTGCTAGTTTGAATTTCATTTATTTAATCGAAAACGGTCTGAGTTGAAGGAAAACATAAAGGCGGGTCTCTTGAACAACGCATTCCTTTTGTTTTGTCACAGCTATCAAGATAGAATAGTAACCACTTTACTCGCTTAAAAGTTGATGCATTTGCCTTTGCTTCTACGATCTCTACGCAGTCCACGATGCTTTTGGTGATGATGGAGACATCGTTGTCCCGCGGACCAATCGATGGAAGCAGAGTTGATTAATACAGGCATGTCTCGTTTCTCCCTTTATATTGTCCCTTTGGCAGGCTACCCAACGCCTTCCTGCTTTTGCACGCAAGATGACCACACGCAAAATCTGACTACAATGCGTTTAAAACCTTTTCAGGAGACCGATGTAATTTTTTTTAATTTTTGATAGGTGTACTCTTCCACGAACTTAGGGCTAATCGTGTCAATCTGCAAAGTGGGTATATTTGTTAAGTAGTTTATGAGGAAAACTGACGTTTACGCTATTCCATATTACCACGGAGTGCTCTCAGAAGCGAAATTTAGTTAATAATTGCTATCCCAGTTCGATACTAAAAAATCTTATGGGGTCTGACTTATGCAGACCTGTCGTCATTTCATTTTGGTCCAATGAAGTCGCCTAATTTCTCAGGCTGAATAAACCAAAGCACCACAACAATCCGTTACCTTGCGTTTGCATTTACATTAGAAGCGTTAGGACGGCTCCAATGCGCTTTTTATAATGAAGGCTTGTGAGAAACAAGGCTCATAATTCGTGAGGTGGTGTTAAACGATCTAGTAGGTCACCGAGCATGATTTAAGCGGCAAGATTGAATGAGACATAAGCCGGAAAACTTGTAAACGAAACTTGGGTGTCAGGATTAGCCATCTTACTGATATGATGGAAGAGGAGTCCATGGTCAAAGTTGAAGCATTTGTTTGACTATCCTTCAGTGAAACAGTGGGTGCCACAAATCTGAGTATTCTTTGCAATTATGTGAAGTTAACAGATTGGAATCAACCGGTTACGCCAAGGCAAGTCTAAATTAAAAAAGGATCTGTGAGAAGTAATTTTGTTGAATAACACGTAGCTTTTGCTGCCGTACATCGAAGGTCCTTCCGGGCAAAGCTTTTGCTCAGTGATAGCCACAATACTTCTATTATTCAAATTAAGGGACGCAACAAAGATGAGGTCATGTAACCAGCAAAAGAGATGGAGCTTTATGGTGTGGTCAAAACTTCTCATAATGAGCATCGCATAGAGTGGGATGGCCTTTCTTGTAAAGAGATGGTCCTTCTCTCCTAACGAGGCTAACGACCACTTCTAATGGTGAGCCCTTGCAGCAGCGTAACCGTTGAGGGCTTTCCCGACCAGCCGCCACATGCATGAGCACAGTGAAATGGGTCCTTTGTAATTTTAAATAGCATTTTTAGCCGTATCTGATCCAACTGTTAGGTATCCACGCTGGGTCTGGCTTTCCCGGGACCACTCAGAGAATATGGGAAACGTTACGAAAAATCTGCGAGAATGGGAAAATGGGGTCATTAATGTGGGTGGCAGAATGCTTCAAATCTATGGAAAAAACGCAGGTTATGTAATGCACAGTTTGAAAAAATTAAAAATTTCATTGAAGTGCATAAGATAATATTGCAGAAAGCACAGATAATCCTAGATCCAAAAGGATAGTGACTCGCGAAATATGTTGGCCATGGCGACGAAGTGGGTGGAAGAACCAAATGCTTGTAAAGAAGTGGCAGGTATTTTACAACCCTTGTTTTTAGCCAAGACATTCCATTACTAATATTTATATTCTCATTGCTAGGAAAAGAGCTTTTAGCTCCGCACTTTAGTTGAAAAAGACTTTCTTAAAATCGTTTTTAATGTTAAAATCACTCCAAGAGCGACAATAAATGTTGATAAAGCTAGTCGTTTTGGAAACTCATTCAGTTTTTCATCCTCCATAAAGATGCCTATCTCGCCTGTCTAGTTTACTGGGACTTCGAATTTGCGTCTGAAATTTGCAGGTTGTTCTGTCTGTGATACGCAGCCTAACAATGCGGTTAAAACAATTGTGGACACAAACGGGACCAGAGCCTACCGTTTTCTTTGAGTGGTTGATAGAATTTTTTCAATGAATAAAATGATCTAGACAACAATACAAAAGGAAGTTTAAAGCCAAAAGTTCTCCTTTTATTTGTGTAAGTTGCAGGGCTACTAATCGACGTACACGATGTAGAAGCTGACCAAAGCCTTTTTTGTACTTGTAGCAAAAATAACTAGACTTTCAGGTGTGTCAAATTGTAAAGAATCATAAGACTGAAGAATAAACTTTTAAGTTTTTGTGATTTCTCGTCAACTAGTTTCAGCGGATGAATGACATACCTCCATACTCTAATAATGCATTAAATAGGGACGCGGCCACTAAAAATTTCCTGGTACGCCCTGACGACACAGAAGAATTATGATCGCAAATTTGTGCTCCTTCCACCTCGGCGGACCATTTGTGGGCACAATATTGCTAGGATGCTATGCTTTTGCAAATGTGAAAACCTCAGTTAAAACCCATTTATTAGAAAAGGCTAGTATCACCTGTGTAAATTGGTTTTTTGTTGATTCTGAATAGTCTGGGTTGCACAGGATGGTGAAAGCTTGAACCGGTGAATATTTGCCCATCATCTGCAGTTGTCTGACAGGATAAGAATGTGCATTGCAAGTACTTGATAGAGGAATTCAATGCCCTTTTAGGTGATGTGATTCCTCCAACATGTGCCGACGCTGCAGCTTGACGCTCGTGAAGAGGCCTGTCTGTGCACCTTTATGCTGCGTCCTTCATCACCATTCTGCAAGGAGAGTTTGATAAATTTAACTGAACAGCATTGCACAAATCGCGTCACATAAAATGTAAAGTGTTGATACAGACAGGAGTCATCTGGTTCCATCAACCATTACTTGATCGACTCGAGACGTAGTGTTGGTTGCTTTATTCTTTTATAGCTTAAAACTTAGTGCAAATTTACGTGATTCTCTTCTCCCTGAGTTTAGCGATCGAGAATGTTCTTGCGGGTAGAAGAATGAATCAACCATTTGCTGATCTTCAAACTGATAATGGGAGTAATACACACGGATGCTAAAACTCCTGCTTCTTTAGACCATGAATCTACAACCAGTCGATCAGTTTACATTTAATTACCTCATAAAGTGTGGTAGACTTCACAGTGAATCCTCCAAAGTCTCATGTGTGAACCAGCTTACTTTACAAAAATAAGCCTTGCTACATTGACCGTCACTTTAAAATGCCCCAATTAATTAGTTTTCGGATGAAATTTGCTTCCAATTTGTCACACCACATTTGTTAGGGTGAAGAAGACGTGTAAGGTTACTTGGTCGGTCATCAAATCCATGTCGACTCCCTCCCTGTATACCTTCAATAACAAGGGTCGTAAACACCGCAGAATTCATTTGCTATTCGCGTGTATATTGATCCCTTCCTCCTCCCTTCCACTGTACTAGGCGAATAGCGAAGAGGAGTACCACTGTGTGGTTTTTAAGCCGCCTGTCTTCCTGACTACGCAGCCGTGACTCTTATGCCACTTGTTATCTGGGCTGGGGGAGCGGTTGTTTCAGTTGCCCAGTCTAACTATAATGGAGTTTTAGCTGTCGCATCAAAAGTTTAAATTACTTTGTTACATGGGCTCAACTTTATGGATTGTCGCTTGGATGGAGGTGCCAAACTTGGAGGGGGAGAGGACGCAGCGGATGACATTGTCATGAATAACGGCATTTATTCCGCATAATGAATAGCCATTAAACCGCAAATCGCTACCTATTTATTATATCATCAGGAATAGAAACTGTGATTAACGCGATTGAATTATGATACTTTCAATAAAGTATAGGCTAATAAAGTTGCAGGCAATATGAAGGAAATTCCTTCTGGCTTTTTAAGAGTTTATTGAGGTTGAGGTCAACAGGGCAGTGTAACGGGAGCTTTGACGTTTCGTAGCTGTGGAGAACTACAAATTCAATACGGCGAAACATATGATCTTGTGCTGTGAGCATTACACACAGTCTTGCAAGAAAAACAAAGGCATTTGCTAGCCTCACCCCGTGGTCAAGCAATGAATTGGAAGTTGGAGTATTTGCTGTCACCAAATTCAATTTGCCAGCAAACGTCGTTGCACCTTTTTTTGTGTACGAAAAATGTAACATCCTTATTGCTGCTGGGTAAGCCATTTCTAAATTTAGATGCAGCTTTAAGCGAACAATGATTAGTTTGATTATATCCCTTTAACTTGATACAGGAGAGATAAGTACAAACAAGTGATTAAAGCATTATTATTTTAATTTAATTACTCATTCCAGGCGCTTTTAAGCCTCCTCTTTAATTCCAGTAGAAGTATGCGAAATCGCAGTATTTGTTTTTACTAGCCATATTTCATGAATGACAATGTTTCTACAGCAATAACAAGGAGCTAATGTTTTTTATAAAGCACTTGAAAGTGTTTAACAGTGTCTAAAACTGCACGATTTGGATTGCACTTTCGTTTTGACTGCGGACGAAAAATGGGTGTTGAGGCCTACCCAACCTCATCAACTTCTTATTTACTGCATGAAGGTGGAAAAGCATAAATCAGAATCCTGACCATCTGAACTTTTCTTGATCGTTCATAAGCTGGACAACACGATGGTGCACAAGACCTTTTACTCGAAGGGTGGCAAGTGGTGCTTGAGCATAATCTCAAAGCAAGGCATCTGTGGGAGAGCAGCAAAAGCGCGATCGCCTTTAAACTCGCTAATTAGAGCGAAAATTGTGGAGTAAAATGAAAGAGGCTAGAGCCTGTTCCTCCTCAAAAGATAGGCAAATAATTCTCGGTCCTTTCCGATACTGACAGTGGAGTGAGAAATCAAGAGAAAATAGCGCAAAAGTTATGCGTCATCACAATATGAGTAAAGGATTAACTTTGAAGCAGAGTGAAAGCACATGGATTATGCACGCAAAGGAACATAAGAATGGGAGTGCATTTTAGCATTTAAGTTTACGAAAATGACTTCTGTAGGAGTTTTGATGAGGTCACGCTTGGCTAAAGTAAAGTAAATGGTAGAATAATTGCAGCAGAACTTCTTATTCAGCCATGGCAGCACACATCTTGTGAGTAAGATCCAGAAAAGGTACAAATGTTGAAGCAATGTTTCAAGTTGACTGAGGATGCTGAATGCACTTAAAGCTACCATCTTCGACACTCTCCCTCTTCCAGAAATTACTTACATCTTTGGACACGAAAACCATTCAAATACCAGGTAGAGGCCAATGAGTAACTCAGAGGAAGACATCTAATTAGTGTTGGCCCTCCAGCAGCCTTCCAAAAACCCATTCAAAACACATGACGCCCAAAGGCGACAGTTGTTCTCCATCCCACTCACTTTAGCTCATTCCAGTATAGTTCAGTTCAGTCCAGCCAGTCAGACACCCACACACACCGGCACAGCTGCGCAGTCCCATGCGCCCCACTAGCCGCCAGCTCACGGTGCATTCACAGCCTGTTATGCTGGCGGTCCAGTTGTGCCCTGATTAATGGGTGGCACCGGCAAACAGGCCGTTAGTAGGCACGCTGAGGGAATGACATGTAGCATGGGAAGGCGAACTAGATGGTGTTCCCCACCATCAGAGGCAGATGATACCTTTTCACTCGATTGCCTTCTGTTTGATCATCAACGTTTATAAGGGCATAATGTGAGATTATATATCAATGATTTCATTAGTTAAAAAACCAGCTACATCACATGCTTTTGAAATCTTCTAAACATTCATTGTCGTTGTGCTCAATATTTCCAAGTTTGCATATTTACACCAGATTAGGAGCGATAGGTTAAGTTGAGCAATGAACTTACTATTACCACTGTGAAGTAACGAGGAAATTCCGTTCTCAGCACCGTTTGGAATTGCCGTTGAGACTTCAAGTTGGATCTCGAACTGGACTGTGTGACTTTGAAGTCTATTTGCGACACGCCTTTCATTGGCCTTTTAGTCCCAACAACCGCCCAAGTTAATAACTTTTACTGGATGATAACAGGTGGAAAAAATGCACCTCCTATTTATTTATTATAAAAATACATTAGTGTCCTGACAGGCTGATTTAAAAGGCACTTTGTTTCCGCCTTATCCCTCGTTCTCCCTTTCCTCGTTGTCTTTATGGCTTTCTTCCGATGGGATTGTCAGTAATAGCAGCGAAGACGATGGCAAAGGTGGTGCGGCGGTGGGCGGAGGAGAGTAGGAGAGGTGCCACGCATCTCATTTGAGCGTGCAGTAGGAACACTTCTCGCCTTTCGTCTGCCGTATGATGCAAATTGCTTTTGACAGCAAAATGCAGCCACCTTCCGCGTCAGTTACTACTGACAAATGAAGAAGAGGGAGGAGAGATAAGGCGGAAAATCCTTCTCCATTGAAACCATCACCAGTGATAAGGGTAATGCTCTAAAATACATCCAGTACTTTGCGTTTGGACTTTTGTGCGAAAAGCCAAAAGCAAGAGATTAGTGAAAAATAATGGATAGACATCAGCAATAATTATCCACAAAAAAGACAATCATTCACACTGACCACTAGGCTTCTCTAGGCGCCTCAGCCTCCCTTTCTTGCAGATGTAACGCTAACGCTACTACTAGGTAGCAAAATTGTCTGACTGACTTAACCGCTTGAAGTTGAAACAAATTATATCAAAAAAGACTGAGTGTACCAATCTTTTGCATGATTAGATGCCTAAGAAGTGGTAGGCTCGGAAAAAAGTAATATTCTCAAGTAGCCTTTAACGGTCTCGGCATTAATTTCGAGGTGATCCATTTCAGTTTGAGTTTAAACCACCTCTTAGGAAATTTGAATCATTATTGAAGAGCACAGAAGCACATAGACACAACTCTTTCTCCTCTTGGTTCCAGATTGTCGCTCACTTCTTGCTTTAGCTTAGTCTGCATCTGGATACCTTCACCAAACATCATATTTATTATCCTTTAGCCTCGAACAGGAGGATGCAGCAGCTGTTTCTTGTCGAGATCCAAATATGCAGTTTACGCACGTTTTTCGACAGGTGGGAGTAAAGTAAGGCAGATTTTCACATTTTTTCCCGTAAAAAGCGCTTTATGATTTACACTGGTGCAGTATCCTCGGAAAGAGCAGACTTCATAAATTGTGGATGAAGATGATTAGATTTGCGGGTCAGCTACCTAAGAACACTGGCATACGAAGTGATGTATTTTGATAAAGGCTTGTGAGTAAACTTACAATGCCTCACGTTTTGCTGTTGCAACGTTTTAGACATTCAAAACCTATTAAACTGGCATGATATTTGAGAGCCTTCATTAAATGTCAGGAATTTTCACTATTGTCTCCATATACAACTCGGAGTGATCTCTCAACTTAAATTAGGTGTTGCTCACTTTTGATTACATTGCAAACTTTGATACTGACTTTGGTCACATCTATGCAGCCATTGGACTCTTAGAATGCTCTGTATGCCTCGATGCGTGCTTTTTAGCATTCGTAGTTATCAGTTTTGACTAGAAATCACTTCAAGACGGAACTGTTAGTGGATGAATGCAAAAAGTTGAGTGAATCGCTAAAACTTATCAAATTTCAAAGGTCGTCAATGCCACAGAGCATTCGGCATCGGATACACACTGTAAGGATCAGCAGCCCTCATGTCAACTCCCTTTGTCGATTCTCATTGTTAGATCAATGGTACTGCTAATGTTAAGGACATTCTGACAGTTAAAAGTTGACTTAGCTCATTCCAACGCCTTTACTTGCCTCGCATTTGCGTTACTCACTCACATTGGTGACGTGACAGGTTTTTGGTCCGCTAGAATCTAGCTGAGGTAGTAGCTCATGCAGCGTGGAATCAGCTCACTTCACAACTACCTTACGCAAAGTAATAACTTAGAGAATTGATGGTCTTGATGGAGTTTAAATAGGTTTATGGCAAAGCAAAGCAACATGCGCTGCTGATATCCTCAAACCCCTCTTTATCCTTAACACACTTTTTCCAGAAATCCACTTTTGAATGCATGCAGAGTGTGTGCAACATCTCCCCGATTTACAACAGATGATGGTTTGGTGAGCAGGAAGTTGTCAAAAAGTGGTACGTACGCAAGCATAAACAACACGTTAAGACAGCTTTGAAGAGCGAATGCGCAATTTGGCAGCTAAAAATTGGTACATAATATGGTAGATGAATTTTACTACGGAATAATTAAAATTCTTTCTCATGCTTCCTCGCACAGAGTATCGCATTCAAGAGACAAGCTTTTGGTAAAATGTCCCAGCACGGAAGAATGTGCCAAAACACTTTGGACCACATTAGATAGATAGGGCATTTTGCCGGTCTTACCCGTAATTCACCTTTAAGCATCGAGGCGTGATTTTTTGCAGAAATGTTGCACAGTGCAAAAATTGTCAAATTTGGAAAAGAATTGGCTTAGTTCTAAAGCACTTTAAGTTAATAAGTCGAAATATCAGTTAGAGGTGAAGTAAAGAAGAGGATGTGGTGGGAAAAGAAGTGAAGTGTTTCGCCCTCCCACCATCCAAACACGTCCGTTGGGAATAAAGTGCTCAATTGGCCGAGAAAGGCTTGAGTGGTCTGACACTACGCCGTTTTGCTTGAATAATTTTTACGAGCTGACTTTTGTAATTGAGTGAGCTGTTCATGTCTCCAACTTGTAAGCAAACTGCGACACCATGCATCCCTGAATAGCCTGAACTGCATCGACATAATCCACTACCTCGCTTTTTGCATTGAAGTGAGCAAAACAGACTTGTTGGATATCAGCCAATTATCGCCTCCCACTTTTCGCTTGTTGTTACTTTATTAACTGCACGGAAACGAGTGGCACGGGGCCGACGCTAGTTGAGGAGCATTGCCTTAAAGAAGCGGAAGGCTGTATCCAACTGCCCCGAACGTCAAGCACTTTCACCCTTACCTCTTCTTAAGTGGAACAATCCAACTATGGAAGACATCTCTACAACTGCACCAAACAGTAAAATTAGCTGCTGGAATGATGCATTTGTATTGAAAACATTGAAACAATGCAGAAATTACCATTGATAAATCTTTTTTTAATTAATACGTTCCATCCAGTCATAAAATCTCTGGGTTTATTTCATCGTCAAATAGCATAGAAGTGTTAACGCCGAAAATCATGGCTTCGGTGGGCGGCACACTTTTGTCATTTGCATGCGCAAACTAAACAGTTTATGCAACAACCTTCCCTGTGCAAAATCCTTACATGAAAATGTTGCCAACACGATTTACTGGAATGTGCAAATCGTTTATATTCTTCATAGATCATTACTTTTACACATAACAGGATTTTATACAACACGGCAGTTCAAAAGAAGCTTCTGTTAGGAGAATTCGGGCAAATTTTGATCAGCGATATTTGCTCAGTGGTGGGGATCCATCGAATTAGAGGTAGTCAGTCAAATCGCCTCTGTTGCGGATTTTGATAGGCGCGGCGAATTCAGCTCATCAGTTGCATTCCTCTTCTCACTGTCACATTCTTTCTTGTTCAATGCACTGAACTCCCCATTCTCCCACCTTCTTGTGCCTGTGCTAAATGCGGCGGACGTAACACAGCACTAAATTTGTTGGGATAATAACTGCAAGGCTTCATTGCATTGCGCCTTGCTCTCCTTTGTACCTCCATTTTTGTGCGCACATGTTGCAGAACACAACAGTTGTCCACTTTAAAAGGAGATTCAATTGACCTTTCGTGCAGGCAATGCTTCCGACAGCCTTAAAACCGTACGATGGCACACTTATGCCGTGTGGGTCCTAACAACTCCTGCAAAACCATGGAATCGGGACACCGCCACGTTAAAACGAAATTAAAGGGCAAGTATTATGCCTGGATGGATTTATTTATATAAAATAAATTTGTTACTCATTAGCAATAGGGTGGAATGCAGTGAGTTTGTAGGTCACTTATTTGTAATTTTGTTGGAACAGGATAGTAGAGATTTATGGGGCATTAAGGTTGGAGCAGGTCTGGATTCATTTCATCCTCGACGAATTAACACTTGTGCATTGTCTTGTGGTTGGCATAAACGGATCACCTGTCACACTAACAAAGGTTCAAACACAGGCATTACAGTTCTGCCTTTTTACAAATCACGATGACTGTCCATCCCTTACTTCCTAATACTCACCTGAACTCAACCTTAGGCTTCAAGGCTCGGTGATGGCTTGAAAGATCCCTCAGTGCCACATTTCGGTGTGATAAATAACTTTCAATTTCTTGATTTTGTGTTGCGAAAATAACCTTAAAGAAGACAACCAGCAATACTTTACTTCCTGAAGTTTGTTTGTTGTGAATTTGAGGCAAGCATAGCCTTTATTTGAGCTATTCACCACACATAATACGCCTTTTGGAGCAAAGCAAAAGAATGAGTTGCAAATATTGCTTTTCCGCCATAATAATAGATTAGTTTAATTATTTCTGTTCACCTTGCAGCTATGTTCCTTGAAGCATGATGAGGTAAATTGACGGTTTTTTAATACTCACTTGTGAAAACGGAACTCATTCATCCTTCGGCTCATTAGTTGATCTCTCTAACCAAAGAGATTTTGCACCTACGCCGTGCTCCAGGTGCTTGGGAATGAAAAATATTGCTAGGTGTCGCTTTAACGGTGGGACACGCGTACCACAGCATACCACCAATTGAAAACGTAAGCGGTTCTCGCATATTTCACCAATAAAATACGACCTTGACAAACACCAAAATCAATGTTTAAGTGAGAGACATTCGGTGGAGCCAACTTCGAAAGTCGACTTCTTTGTCATTTCACCGATCTTGACATTCGATCTAGCTACGATGCTTTTTAAGTTCTTCTATCACACTCCTAATTCGAGATGCTTTGAGCTAATTGCAAATAAATCCGCCTACGAATGAAGTCGACTGAAAATAGAAGACAGTTCTTCTCACCTCATTGTGCCGATAAGGAGGAGGACTCATACGTGCGTCATAATCACTTTGTGCGACCACCGGACGTCAGGAGATGTTATTTCGCCCATTAATTGAATTGGCTGAAAATTGAAATTGGTGCTTTCCACCCATAGGTAGCCTTTAATACAGAGCGCTGACATGCCCAATTAAGATGAACACTGAGGCCAATCAGTGGGTTTTCCTATAGGCTGTCGAAATGTGTATATTAGTCCATCCTCCTCTAAGCAGCAGAAACAACACGGTTGTTTCATACAAACGCCTCTTCTGAACTAAGTTAGGATGTCCTTTTTATTTATTGTTAGCCTTGGACGAGAGTGAACAGACCAAAGGTACAGAAGCGACAATAGACTTTTCGGCAGACAATTTGGACAAGGCTTTTATGAGCCAAAATGAACTCTTGTCCCGAAAAATTGGTGTGCCTATGACTGATCCAATGAAATAAGTCTGTGTTCACACAAACACTAGAACTTGTCACTGGGCTCTAGGGAAGTGTAACATTTTGAAGTAGCATCACAAACGCAGTTTGGAAGTCAATTATGTGACAATCAAACATTGGATACCCATTGGCTTTCTTGAAGTGTTTGGTTCCGAGCTAAGTCTACCCATCGAAACCCGTTCCATTGGTAGACGGAAAAATAAAATCATCAGCAAAAGGTAGCGCCGTACCTCCAACAAAATAGAAAGGAATAAGCTGTACCACGCATAAAATGTAGGTGGGACGAACTGAACTTGAGCTGCTCGTTCAGGGACGATGACAAGCGCGCCATGCACACAGAAAGAAGGAAATAATCTCGCCTTAGTTCTGGAAAGGTTTAAAGTTTTTGTCCCTAGTAAAACACCTTGTGAGGACCCCTATCACATCCACATTCCAAAGTACCACTGCATGTTGCGACTGGCGGGAGGATCAGAAGTGAGCACAAAAATGACTTTATGAGAGATGATGTTAAATGAGTTACAATGAGAAGTACCACTTTTAAATCAAGAATCCATCCATTGCCTACACTTAAACTAGTACCTATAAGTACATAGAGGTTCCATGCTGTCATTTAAATCGGTCAATTATTCCTGATGAGCTGGAATTGGGATTCAACTTTCAGTAAAAAGCATCCAGCATGCGTCCACGTGAAGCCCTTCTTGTGGTTTAAATTCTACTTTTTATGAAGACAGTAATGCAATAGAAGAAATGTTTCCCAATGATAATTACAAATATTTTAGCTCATCAGTCTTGTCTTGTAAAGTTGAGTAGGATTATTTGCACATCCGTAACTCAAGACAAGAATCATTTTCCACTTTTTCTGTTTTAAACGAGCTGTCAAATCCACACGGTCAGGTATAAGGCATCGAAGCTAGCAGAAACTCTTGTTGAATGACTTCTTTGCTTTTGCATTCTATAACGAACATACATGCCTTCAAATGGCCATAAAGAAGGATAATAGTTTCGGTTAATTTGTGAGCCAACTTTTGGGTTTAATTTTACCCCACCGTGATAAGAAGGCTGTTTTTGCTAAATTAGATTCCATGCTTTGCTGACGAAATTTAGCGTCAAGTCGAAGCGTGTTTCAATTCTAAGATGTGCCATGAACCATGGAACGATAATTTTCCGTCTTTTATATTCAATCTCAACTTATGGTCTTGCCTTTTGGGCGCATCTCAGCTAAATGTTTCATTTGTGAATAAAACAAGGGCCTTATACCACCCCTATTTCGGTCATTTAATTTTAATCAAACATGATCCCAACGCGTGCTGGGCTCGTTGAAACAAATCCACCTGGTATGGGTATCCCACGTCAGAAACACAAATTAGGTGCAGCTAAAAACATTGTCCTATTGGCAATTTATAAGTAGGAAAAATAGCTCATTTAAGTTGAGCTTCACACACTTTTGGGATTCGAAGGCAGCCAATAAGTGAAGTATAGAGTACGCCAAAGAACTTAATCCAATTCGTCGTCATTAAACCGAAACAGAGCCCATTTCCATGTAATTTACGTGAAGCTGTGCCAAAAAATTTGGCGAAACGTAAAGTATGAAACTAACTTGGCAAAAAAATTGTTGATTGATTTGATGATACCCAATCCTGACCTGATTGAATGGCAATAGCTCCTCTTGTTCAGGTAAAAATGAGTCGATACCATTTTCAAACGTAAAAACGCCCGGTAACCCATCGTAAATATGGCTCTGAATCGCCAGCTAACTGTAAACAATTCAAAGTTGACTTCGGTAGATAACGGTTATGCTATCTATCGTAGTCTATTGAAGCCTAATCAAGACTCAAGAAACTTCAAATAAAAAAACATCAAGTTAATGGAGTTTTTCATCATCGAATTATTTGCTTAATTGCTGCAATAGTTAGAAAAATCAGACAAATATTTCGAGTCAGTGGCATTCACTTGTTCGCGCAATACTAGCGCAAATAACCGCAACGAAGTTAACAAAAATGCCACGACTACGCCGGTGTAATGCATTCACTTAAATCAACGCCACGAGGGTGCGCACTTAGTGCACCCGCTGGGCAGGGGATCCCCACCAGGTCAAGGGATTTTGCTCGCATTTGCGCGACTGAGTACAAATCGCACTTGGGCCGAAACTGGCATAAGTTGGCATGACCTGCCTTAAGGAAAGCAAAAGTTTATGCTCATTCTTCGGCCATTCTAAAAGCCCACTCAAAGCACTACTTTCAGTGATATCATCCGTATATGTAGAACATGTTTAATCGACCAACAAATTTCCACACGTTCACCCACCTTTACTCACCACTTTCCAAAATGTTCACGTTTATTGAGCATAAATAGGTATTATATAGTAGTACATATCGCAAGTTTGCCTAATTTTCCTCAGAATACAATCGCTACCCTGAGTCCCAGTTCAATGACGAGCACTAAAACTGTGCTGGAAAGATCATGTTTATTCAATTTCATGTTGATATTACCATCTTTTTGTTTAAGCTTCGTGCATCGATATTCCCTCTCAATCCTTACTTGGCTCATACCTACCAGGCATTTTTGGCACTAATTACTGCAACATTAGGAAGGAGACAAAGAAACAAGTCGACACACTTCTGATACTGCCTCTAACAGATCTGCAAACCGTGCTCATGCAGCACACTGTGGGAGGTCATTTCAAGCGTCTCACAAAGAGCTATGTCCCCACTTAAGGCTGACTCCAGCTTGCCGTTGTTTTATGTCACGCCAGAAAGTTTTCGGATTCGTTAGCTATCATGGGAGACCTCCTTTCAAAATACCAAAATCAGTTTCGGCAACAGCTGCAAGGCACACGTTGATGATTTTCTGCTAGTTTGCACCAACAAAAATACCAATTATAGTCGAAAGTCCGACTTAAATTTAATTTTGGAATTTCGTCTGTTGAGTTGGCAAGTAATTTTAAGTAGTAGCTATTGTATATTATTGCAAATCCGCATGAACACCAAACTGTGGAACAAACTTAAAGGTGGCAAATCTGCAAAACAAGCCATCGCATAACAAATTAATGCAAAAAACAGTTAAAGAAATAGATATAAACGCATAAAAAAGGGGAAGGACGCTGTATGAATGAGGACAAAATGCACAAAGTGTTAATACCGGCCGTGAAAGGTGCAGACTTAATACGGAGGAAAAGACGCCTAGCCCTTGAGGATATAGAGAGCAACTCCATGACATTGACTTATTTCTCAAGGGTCATAAAGGGCCCTCCTCATCCGCAAAGGGCGAGGTTCACAGAATCACCACCCTTGTCGTTGCCAAACCGGAAGTAATGTCGTCTAAGCTGCTCTTATGTTGGTTCCTTAAATAGAAGAGTTCATTGTTGAACCCTGTCCCCAATTCTAATTGGTCAATGCAAACTGACATGCCCGCACCAGCACAGAATTGCGTGTATGTGCTGATGGCATGTGATTACTACCCTGGCCCTTGCTCTATAGGAGAGTGCGTACGTGCATATGCAGTGCAGTGCAGTGTGCATTGTCGTTCTTACATGCCTTCACCGTGGTGTGCGCATGTGGACAGGTGCATGGGCGATTGATTATACACACACCGCCCACCCACCCATTCACCCTGCCACCTCTAACTTGGCTACAAGCGCGTGCTCATCCACCGCACGCATTGATCCACTCACAGGCAGTGGAGTCGGTGAGACGTGTGCCTGTATGGCGAACAGGGCTGACGAGTGTGTAAGCCCTCACCTCGCCAATACTATTCGCTTCGACTAGCGAGTAGGAAAGCCAACTGAGCCTCTTCTACCTACTTCCGGTGCCCCTGTTCTGCCATACTGTACCTTCTCAATAGATCGCCTCGATTATAAGCAGTAGTCTATCCCTTCCTCTAGTTTCTCCGCCATTAGTGGCAGTTGAGCTAAGCACAAGCAGTCTAGCTAACATAAGGGACCCACTTGACACCTGGGAAGGTATTAAGACAAATAGAAATTTACGCCCTAATATTCTCTAATCAAAGTACACCTCCAATTGTTGAAGTACATCGCTGTTGCATTGGATACAATTTCAAAAGTTCCGAATGCACTCGGATGTTTAAAAGAAGGAATAAATATCGCCACGACCGATAATACCGGCTATATCATTGCATTTTCCTTTTATATTCATAATATTGTCAGCTTGTTTGTCATCTGAAATGGAGGGCGCGATGTGATGTAATGGGCAACTGGCAAATAATTGGCTATGAATGACTTCCATGAAATAAGAGACAAACACACTCATTCTTCACCTTAAGTCGGCCTTAACCATTGCCTTTCACCTAAACAAAGTGTCATTATTGGACTGTTTAACTTAGTGCAAAAGTAAGTCAATGAGACATCACGTTTGCAGAACAACTCCGAGTCTAAACGTTTTTTGCATAGACAATCTCAAATTCCCGATGGATAGTTTATTTCAAAGCCCAATTTTCGCAATTCGCATTTCGACAGGCAAATAAAGAATAAATAATGCATGTTCTTTTGCTGGATTAGCTGTGCTTATACAAGAGAGAACAGGCATAAGCACTTTGCATCCGTTTTGAAAAATGTTCTGTGCTTATTTAACAGATTTCCTTACCAGAATAAAAAAAAGCATTATGCAAACAGTTCCGATTTGCGCATATTGGTCCTCGGTATAAAAAAGGTCCGCTTAGATGAAAAGCCTTCGAGCC
Source organism: Hydatigera taeniaeformis (assembly GCA_900622495.1). Lineage (NCBI taxonomy): Eukaryota > Metazoa > Platyhelminthes > Cestoda > Cyclophyllidea > Taeniidae > Hydatigera > Hydatigera taeniaeformis. The sequence goes on along the minus strand of UYWX01020328.1, from coordinate 47,635 downwards.
CAGCACAGACCTCCGCCCTTCAAAGTCAGTTGACCTTTGAACGCTCGTTCGAGCTGCTCACCCGCAGAGTGAAGTGTAAGAGATGCGACGGCACCACGAGCAGTTCCACTTAACTGCTAATCGGAGTCATAGAGCTACAAAGTCCAAACTTACTGTGCCACAGCACAAGCACATAAGCAGACGCTGCACCGACTTAAACTAAATGTAAATTTGCGTCTCAGTTGCAAACTAAAAAATACGAGCAATGTTGTAAATTAGAAGAGGTGCAGGTCGTCGGACGTACAGTCTACCACGGCCGTTTCGTTGCAGCGCCTGACCACGAAACATGCGTATTTCAGTACTATGACATCATTTTGCAGTCAATTTTTCAAGTTGCTTAATGTCTCATCATGCAAAACAAAGCAGAGGTTTTGAAAATAAATAATAAATTTAAGGCCAATTCCCTCAAAGTTCAATTTTAAAAGTTGAACTAATACCGGAATCAAATATCCCCCCAAAAGAAATCCTTGTTTCATGTGAGTAGCAATTATCTTCTCGCATGAACAGGTTCCGAGTGTGGCGAGAAAAATGCCAATTCACATATGTGATTGAGAAGGATAAAGCTCATTAAAATAATTAGCATAAACCTATTCCGACCACGCAACAATTAACATGGGCCCAAGCCTCTCATCAACACCCCATTTTAAAGGCGAGCTTATGACAACAAGCTACATAAATTTATTTAAAATAAGTGGGTAAGAGGGAGACGCGATTTGGATTTGATTTGATTCTTTTTGCTTGCATCACCGAAGAGTGCAAACACCATTTCTTCGTCAATTTAATCTGTTATCAAAATACGCGAAAGTCATTGACTTTCCCGGCTACAATGCAACCTATCCTACTGGCAACGCAGCAATGAAAGGGGAACGTTTTAACTAACTCTTCTGCATCTTGTGTCGACAAAACCAATGCTAAACCTTGGGAGCGAATACAATGAAACTATCGTGGGGTCCATGTGCTAAAGACTGACATGAAATTTGATCACGCAACTTCACTTCTTTTCCTTCATTTACTAAAAGATAGCGATATCACACAGTCAAAAGACTCCGAAGACTCAAAAACATTCCATAAGCGGCATTTCTTTCCCATTCTGTCTCCTTCTTAAGTTCAAAAGCCATTTGTGCTCAACCTGCTCCAGATTATGTTCACAGATTGCAGGTTAAACCTAGTTCCACTTGAACGCGCATCTATCTCTTAGGGTCTTACCTTCCGTGGTTTGACGGAATCCCGAAGCGGCGTCGCTGACGGTGGGGGACAAGAGCCTTAATTACGCACTATAGCTATTCATTATCGATAATCGTATTAAAAATGTGGCTGGCGACAAGACTTAGCGGGGAAAGTGAGGAACATCCCGAAATAATTACATGCAAATCTCTCACCCGATGCAAATGAGCAGCCATAGAGCCTTTTGCTTTGCACACGGAATTAATCAGCCTGTGTGGTACACGCAAGTATGTTGTCATTGACAACGTGTAAGCAAACAGCCCAAGAGAAGAGCGCGAACTGTTGCCAAGTAATTTGGATCGTACTTCCTCCTTCCAACTCGAACCCCAGCTACTTTGCACCATAAATTCTTGAGAAAATATACGATTGTAGTTAAGTTCTTCCAAACATTTGCCCAACTCTTGCCAGACCATGGGTTTTCAGTTGGAGGCAAACGATTTACATAGTTGAAAGTTAACATGGATTTAAATCAGTTCCTGCAATCGCCTGCATTAGGCCGCCTATCAATATGACCGCACACTAAAATCTTCAATAACGGTTCATCATTTATTCGTTTTCACAGTAACTGTCGTATGACCGAATAGAGGGCTTGTCAGCCCATCTATAAGTTGTACGTCCTACTAAAACACTACTTAGAATATTTAATTTATTACTGCTTCAGTCGGAAGTCCAAAATGACACTCAATGTGGAAACAACGAAGCATAGTCACGAATGATTGTGCTATTTACTGTTTTTATTAATGGAAATCGACACATGCCCTGATTTCCTAACAAACTACTGATAGAAAATGAGAAGATCATGCCATCATCCAGGCTCATAAGTCGACTCGAAATCCGAAAGACTGAAGGTTTTAGAGACCCATTTCAAAGGAAGTGGCATTAAAATTCCAAGCAAAAACGCAACAATAAAGGTCGATTATCCGTGACAGTTGTGACTTTTTATGGACTGTAAACTTCAAGGAGAAATCGACGAAACGGCACCCAATAAGCGTAAAAGCCGAATAGTGAGCTATTAAAACAAAATAAGACGTTACCATAATTTTGTCAGTAGCATTTGCATTAAGTCGATACTTTTCGACAATTTGGTCTTTCTGGACTTTCGGAAACGTGTCTGTCGCAGTCATGAACCTCGTCAGCCTTTGGTCGGAAGCACATGCCACACTTGTCACAGTGTTTGGAACCCGGAGGGCGACACGTGTTACATGATGCACAATGCTGGTATGTCTCGCCATGCTAAAAAAGCACAATACATTAACGGATTCCTAAGTAGTAGCTTTTGCAGCCAATCCAAGGAAAAGTACTCACAATAGTTGTGCAGGCATTGCATTGGTCGCAGTGCAAGTTTTTTAAATCTGAATAACGTTGGCAAGTTTCACAAAACCAATATTGATTGGCGAGACTTTTAGGAGGCAGAAATTCATGAGCGGGTACATCAGTGAATGGTCGAACAACTGAAACTCTTCTTTTTGAATCAATCCCATCATGTCCTGTGCTCATGTAGCGCACATGATTCTCGTAGGTCACCTAATATGAGGGTGAATCAAACCTCGGACCTTCGATTACCTTATAATCGAGCATTTTCAGTTCTGGGGCGACTTGCAAAAGTTTCTTGCCAATAAAATATGGAATCGTCACCACTAAAAAAACCTGTGAACTTCCCAGTCCTTGTTTAAGCTTATTTAGGGTTTCCACAAGGGGCTTCATCAAGGCGCCAAATGGAGGATCACAGAATATTATAGTGCGCCCGCTACAAGAGCGAATAAACCTATCAAAGGAATCCACTCCAGTTGAATTGAAAAAGTGGCCGTTAAGTGCATTGAAGCGGGCGAATAGCGATGTGGAATAAAATCTTTCCTAATTTAAGCAGGTCGTAAAAACTCCAGTGAGATACCTACCAGACGAGCGTCGAGATCAAGAAGAAATTTATTAATGGAGAGGGGTTCACTGGAATCTCGACTACAGGTCGTGAGGAAATCAAACAGCCGAGGAGTTCCAACACAAAGGACGTTATCAATTTGAAGAATGCGAAGAGTGGAGGCCATAAATTTCAGCCATTCCATAGAAAAGAAGTATTGCTGAACGAAATTACGTGTTTACAAAATTACCCAAAGCGTCATATCTACGATTAGTGCAGAGGTCATTAATTTATTATGTCAAAGGAACCTAAAGATGAGGATCTAGCTTTGAGGTTCTCACATTCCGAATGCGAAACTCCAGATTTGCATTATCAGAAAGCTCTGCATGTCATCAAAGGATTCCCTGCTACACGCAAAATAAAGCAAACTTGATTAAGGCCAATTTTCGAGAATGCCTGAACCTCATGAAGAAATCAAATAACAAATTAAATACCCGAATGAAGTGGTTCAATGCAAAAAAGTACAAGTTTGAGCCGAAGACAATTATCAGTAAAGAAGCGACCAGAAGGTATAAGACCTCAAAACGCTAATCACGTACAGCATGTTCGGAGGATTCTTCGAGTGGTTCAAGAAAGTACGAGGGCATAGCTAGTGTGAAACTTGACAAGCCGCTTATCACTCGGTGATGTTCATGTTTACCATCAGGATATGCGAACAACGCATGACAGGTTCGACAATAGCAACGATTCTTGCGTGCATATTTGGTCAGTGACTCTGCGGTCAGAGAAAATAACCCGGAGGAAGTAAACTCTTTGTCTCTTCTGCAAGCCGATGAGTTACGAAAAGCGGAACAAACATAGATTGGTGACCGTTTGCCCTTTCTTATTAGGCAGAGCTTTGAACCTCAAGACATAAAATAATGACATGAAAGGATGTTGCAGAGCAGTGGGAAAAGGGTCACAGAGAACGGGTGCTACGATAAAAAAGTCTGTGGCAAACTAAACCAGCTAAGATTTCTGTAAAACTGCTTCTGTTGACATAATTTCCGTGCTAATAGGCGAAACGAGATTTGAATAGAACATGAAACCAAATAGTTACGAGACTTTCAAGGGTGACTAGATACGATTCCTTCAGTCATGTTAAATAGTGTTTTACAGTATGCATTTCAATACCATGGGCGCAACATGGTGCATCATCCTCCAAACAAATTGATGAAAAGAACCCACGCCTGCGGGCACGCTTCTTGCTCATAACCACGCCAGGAACACACGCAGACTATTAGGAACACAATTTTAATTCTCGCAAACATTGAAGTTGACTAATCTGCTAACTCATGATAGGCTAAAAGGACGGTCCCAAATGCTTAAAACAATTTGTTCAGAATGCAATGTACTGTTACTATAACGATTTCAATATCAAAATTTTAGGTCATGAGACTAGACAACGTAAATTCTGCATAATTTCGAAATGTCATACTCACAATTTAAAGGCTAAGCACGTGAAAATACTGGGCATAGCTTGTTAATAATAACAATATAATACTTTTTAATGCAACTTCCCGATGTTTGGCGGTGTAGCGCCTCCAGCCTTCTGGTTGGGTAGAAGGCAGTGTAATTGGATACATGTATTCCAAGGAGAACAAAGTAACCAAGCCAGATCACCGCTTGAAGGCCAACCCACACGTACAAAGGTCAGTCAAATCTTAAAGTGGTCAGCAAGCGTTAGGAGATCAAGTAAACAGAGCATTACAGGCGGTCTTTGGTGGTCGTCTTATTCTTGTCCGCGTAGGCTGACCGTTGGAGCAAGCTGAGGCTCAATTCCCTCTGCTTTTTTCCAGTAGAATACATGCATTCAGTCAAATTTCATGACTTCTTCCATCAAGTGGGTAGTCTCCGAACGCTAAAAATAGCATCCGTATCGTATAGTTTATGCAAATGATCCATTTGTGTGTGGCAATTATCGCGTAATTGGAGTGCGAGTTTTCACTCCCTGAACTGGATAGAAATACAATGTCCATAGATTTTACCCCTTTTAGGAGGTGCTAAGTAGGCGTAAAACGAATATTCCAAGGGAGCGGAAGAGCTGGAGTTTTGGCTAGGTCCGAAGACTGGTTCGCGCAAACAATAGCAAGATAAATGCCAGGTTGATCTACAATTACACAGGCGGTCAACTAAACAACCTATTACAAGTTCACATCAGGAATAAAACTTCACTACTTGAATGGGGTGACGAAATGACCATTGAGCCGATTGCTGATGAGTTCTTTCCATCCGAAAAAGTCCTTGATTTCTTAATCACGATTAATAATAGCTCTTAACTCCACTTATGATACTCATTCTTCTTCCTATGAGAATACCTTGAACTTGCAACTATTTTTTCTTGATCAAATGCAAAATACAAATCTTAATAGTCAAGAATGGTCAACAATTCACTTTGGCTCTAGATGCCCAAATGAGACATTGAGCGTCGAAATTCTCCTGAACCACACGAGTTCCGACTGAGAGCACCAGGACAATCTTCCAAATCTCCATTATAGGATGTGCGCAATCCAGAAGCATCAACATATTAACTTCGAAAGTGAGTCAACCACGGGCTGTCAACACGAATGAATAGTGAGATTTGTTAACTGAGATTGTATTGCAACATTAAGTGTAAAAACAAGCAAGATCGACATGGGCAATAGCGTGGGATTAAACGCAGATAGGTAAATCTGCAGTGAAGGTGCCTGTCATGGAGATATTATGCATCTCTTACATTTCCATGCGTGCACGCACAACGTTCTCACTATCAGGAAATGTGACGTCGTGGGGGGATGGGTGGTGTAGAGGCCAGATTCTCCGTGTGAAGCGTGTCAAAGAACTGCCTCGAGGGAGCAGAAGACGAAGCAGAGGGCGAGAGACCCACTATTACGGAGGCTGTCCGCTGACCCGGTTTCGGCGGCAGTGGAGGTAGTCCACCATCTGCAACCACTGCTGTCCCCTCCCCTACTAAAGTTGAGGTAAGAACCGTTGTCAAGGGGAAGAGAGGACTGGGGCTGTGCGATGCTGAGGCGGGCGACGAGGTTGGAGGTCCATTACTGCTTTGTCGCCTTGGTGGTGGTGGAGGAGGTGGTGGTGGCGGAGAAGGAAGTGGTGAAGTAAGAGATGGAACAGTACATGTCGGCAGACGCCCATTGCTCAGATTCTCCATTTGACCGTCCGAAACACTATGATGGTGGATTGCTAAAAGAGCCAAATGACTACCTTCGTCCTATGCCATGCTAACGTAACCCGCAAAAAATGTCAGGTTCGGAATTGCAGTCTAAAATTGTGCATTCTTCAAAACAACCATCCTTAAGTGAATATAAACAGGCATTGTCAAACGGCAGTTGGGAGACCATAGTATCCTTCACCATTAAAAGTTTTTAAAATCGGTAATACATATTCCTCTATAGGGGACAGCGGAGAATTCAATGAAAAATGGGAGAGAATGCGTAGTGAAAAGGAGGAACAAACCTCCAGTGGAGGAGGCGGCAGTGGGTGAGGAGAGGGGCCGTGGCGAGGGTGTGGCAGCCCCTTGCGCGAGAGTCAATCGCGCTTGTTGACCAGCTCGGTGCTGGCGGAGCCGCGTGTTCCAGAGCACCGCCACACGCTGCTCCGCCGATGCGAGTGTTGAAGGCGGAGGTGGTGGCGCAGGTGCCGGAGCCAATAGTGGAGGAGGCGGTGATGGTGAAAGCATCGAGGGAGAAGGAGTGGGAGAACTCGAGAGACGTGATGCAGAAACCTTTCCCGAAGTCTTTATTTGACGTGGGCCAAAGAAGGCTTTGTAGGTGGCCACCTGTTCTTGCTGTAGTTTATCTTTCAAAGAAAGACCTCCCAAATAGTTAGCCGCCTGAATCGCTTCCTTATTCAAACGCCGCTCCTAAAACAAGCAAAAATATTGGTAAAATTAATTTACTTTCTACAAGCAAGCAATTAAATATTCATAGTCATATTTCCATAATGCAGAGTGGTGAACATTTTCTCCCTTGGTAGAGGAATGATTCGCAATTAGTGTTGTTAGAAGGCATTTTTCACACCGAAAATTCCAAATATGTAGATACTTAGGTAGTTGACGTTCAGCTAAATAAGCTAAACACAATATCTCTCAAACATTTACAAACTCAAGAATGATCAACCAGTTTAAATGGATTTTCAAAATCTCAACCTTTCTAATTAAATTTACCAAGAGGAGGTAGTTATACAAAGCGACACTTTAATAAACGATTTACCTCATCAATACGTGGGCTATTTTAATACTGACATTGGGTAGGTAACCCCTACAGCCGTATTGTTTTTGTGAGATTGAACAGTAAATGGCTTTCACAGGTTTCATAAGGACTGCACTTTAAGAAGTGGTTCGAGCCGCAAAAAAACAGACCAATGGTGACGAAACATGGCGGATACAAAGTTCACAGGCATAAAATTTCAAATGTGTACAAGCATTTCCCAACGTTACTCTCTATTGGATTCGAAAAGTGCTTGTTACACGGATATAACAATAGATCAAAGGATGGGTGACAAGCGGACTCACCACTTCAGGAGCGGGCTGAGAAGGTTCGGATGGAGGCTCACGGGGTTCGTAGCTCTCAGAGAGAGCGTACATTCTGGCCTCAAAGTCTCTATCTTCTGGGGTAAAGGCTTCCAAGGAGGCGATAAGAGCTTGTTGAATATGTGGTTTTGAAGGGAAGGCGTATGGTACAAGCTGATGCTGAAGGAAACGCTCGACTATTGCTGCCAGTCGACGCTGCTTGGCAAAGTTGATGAGGCCACCGGTGCCAGTGGCCCCGCTGGCGCCGTCGAACGGTGCACCGGTGGGAGTGACGCGGTCAGGTTGGTGCAGCTCCAAGTGGATGAGCTGCGTCGAGACACCCATAGCAATGTAAGGTAGACAGGGCGAGACAGTGTTGATGGAGGTTTTCTCCGCCGATGTTGGCGCCTCCCCACCTTCCAATCCACGAGTTATCTTTGTCACCCGACGCGCAGCTCCTCGGCCCTCTCTCTGTAGTTGCTGCACGCACTTCTTGTAGGGACGAGCACGACTCGCTGCCTATGGAGTTCAATGCCAATAGTTAGGTGGGCAGATGAGATAATAAGATAGCTCCTACAATCCTCGCGTGCGTATACCAGATGGACAATAACTAGATCAAGCAAATACTGAAATGTTGGAAAAGAGCATAGGTGATTCGCTTAGATTTATGAATAGATTACACTTGCACACAATAAATAGTGCCTATTTTAAGGAGTCCAAAGATGGACAAAACTTGTGGCTCAAATACCTCAAAAGCCTTTTTAAGGCGAAAGACAGCAGCAGAGAGGAGAACTGCTTTGGACTCTTGACGGCCTTGAAGATTTCGTTGATGTTCAAAAATGAGCATCAGATCGATAATACGTTGGATTGCGACCACCCGGTCCTCAAAGTTGCGTTCAGCGAGGATACAATGGACCAACCAATCGCGAAACTAAAATTTCAGAAGCAAGTCGCAAGAAAATGACAAACAATTGGTGATGCGCAAACATCGTGCATCACCTACAAATGCCTTTTAATTTAGTGCAGCGCCTGTAGTATTAATCGCGACGCTCGTTAAAAGTTAAAGAAATCCACTTGAGGCCGATGGAAATACGACTCCCCTTAAGTTGAGATTTCCAGCGCAAAACAAGACGTATAAGTAGCTGACTCATAAGTAATTAAATAGTTAATCTTCATCAATACCATTCGCTACGCTGTAGTCAAGCGCAAATCATTACTTAACCAAAAGACCTCCTATTTTCGACCAGCATGCAAGAATCCTGCTAGTCCGTTGAGGGAGAATTTTTGTCAAACGGTATTGGTGGTCCCGAATACAAGACGATCATCGGTTCGACCAGGTTATTTAATTCCAAATACTTACAGACGGACTTTCAGCTGCTCACAAAGCCAGCCAATAGACGCACGACCATGATGCATAATGGGAGGGGTAGGGCTAGTAGTGATGTGCAAGGTTTAAACTGCTTATTTGGATGAGTACGCACCTTGTTCGAGAAATTTTTACATGCACTAAGGTTGGGCGAGTCCTGTGAGGAGTGCTCACGACCATCCACCTCCCAAAATTCGATCCGACGGTACAATCCAAACTCGTGAAGTGTCACCTGCTCGGCCAACTCAAGAGGATGAATCTATAGTGGGCACAAGCACATGAAAAGGCAATTCAATGAGAGAAGAATTGAGTGGATTTGACCAAACGGTAAATTTGCTCCATGGGAAATTGAAGTGAATGTACTAATATTCGGTACAAGCAAGGGATGACATGACGAAAAGTTAACTGAACTTTTATGAATAAGCGCAGATTGAAAAGCGCCTCGCCTTGATCGACTACTTACGATGAATGAATTATCGTATCCAAAAATAGATACTGATTCAAGCATCCAGGTTCTAAACTTGGAGAGTCAGTTACCAGAACCAGATACGCACATGAGCGCATATTAAAGCAGAAATGTAAAGACTAATCAGACAACACTACCACGCTCTGCTTTTAGAGGTCAAAATATGTGGTGGATGTCAAAAGTCCATCCAGAAGTGCAAATTTCACGACCCGACTGTCACGTTTAATCCATGCACTATGGGATGGCGATGCCACACATTCATTTGTCTAACACAACTCATTGGGCAGAGTATGTTTCCACCGCATGCTCATGATGTACCAATGGTCTTTTCAATACAGTCAGGTTAGTAAACTCCGAATTGGATGCGCAAATCCAAGGGGCTTGGAACTCAGTACAAATGCGTGCATAAGCGTAACAAATGATTGTCTTAATTTAGTTCTGCATGGAGAGTCTCATCGTCGAACCAGATCGAAATCACGAATACGAGGTCTTTTGTAATCGGGAAGTGTTAGTTATTAAATAGTTATATTCAATTGTCATCACACCAAGTAGTAATTAAGTCTCCTTCGTAGAATATCTATAAACAGCAATTGACAATATTCGTCTCACTGAAAAACAGATTATGGTGTGTAAATATTGAAAGTGTAGTGAGAAGCTGACTCTCATCTCAAATCAATTTTGACCTCCTTTTTGCATCACTCTCCTTCCTCAATCCTTTTTCTGTGTATAAAATAATGAAACCAATTCAACAAAAAATAACTTTTTACTTCTTGTTAATAAAAATTCGAAACAAACCTGGAGTAAATCGATTCGCGAGAAAGAATCGGGAGATAAAGGAGGTGTTGGACCGAAATGTTGGTTATCGCCGTTTCCTTGGACTCTTAGCTGGGGTGGGTAGTGACCTTTAGGTTCAGTGATGGCAACGGCGACCTCGATGGAGGAGGTGGAGGTGACTGGCATAGTCAGCGAGTCACCTCTGATCAGAATATGCTCGATGGCTTGCACTATGGGAAGAAGAATGCGTACACGCACGCCAGCGAGAAAGGTGGCGAGGCGAGCACGGAGGTCAGCGTTGGACGCAAAGTCATAGGCGAAGTAGCGAGGTGAGGACGTCCACCTAAAGAGAAAGGCTACCACGCGCGCCTGCACCCACCTCTTATAGCCAGAACGAAAGCGTCGCTTCATGTGCTCCACAGCATTCTCCATTTTAAGCTCTTCTGCAGTGAATTCCGGGTAAGGCACATTAAAACGTTCCAGCAAAAGATTGAGCAGCTCTTCAGCGGTGATGAATCGACGGTAAGAAATTAAAAATGCGTTGACAGCTTCAGCGTCGAAGTAGGCCGGGTAGGTTAGGCGCTCAATGAGCTTTTCAAGGGTGGCGTACTGAATTTGGGGTCGATGAAGAGTAGGATGATGAAATGAGTGACTGGGGATCGCCGATGAAGTGAGTGTTTGGGAACCTAGATGCGGCGAGTGGATACGGGAAGAAGTGGAGGCTGGTAATGGAAGGGCAAGGTCCTCATCGACTCCCCCAAGGGAATCCTCGTCTGTAGGGGTGGTTGGGAAGAAGTCTACATCGACAACTTCTACTTCGTCATCCAATTCTTCAAGGGAGTCAAACATGTCGTCCGCAGACGCCGTTGTAGACGTGGAGCGTATTCGGCTTGACAACGAGGGTTGGAGCAGACGATGAGTAGCGGCACTGGAAGACTGGCCTCCTGATGCTGGTTCAAACACTATAACCTCAGGGGTGTCGGGTTGGGCAAACCTGAAGATGGATTTAGTAGTCACATAGGCAACGCAGTCTCTAAAATGGTCTAATTCCAAAATTGGTTTGTTATACATAGAATGGCTTAAGATGGAGGTTGCCGCAAAATTACCCAACAGATCATTTGAAATGCTCTGCGCGAGTTGTTTTCGTAAAGTCAAGTTTTTTATCTCACAATACATGACCTGAAATCAAGTAGACAAAAAAGGAAGGTTTGAACACTGATAAGCATTCCCACACGTTTTTCTCGGTTCATCGCTAGCAAAGCCACCAAAACTTAATGGAATCATTTAGATACTTCAGATTCAACCATTCAATGGTTTGAGAAAATCGTGTGGTTTCCTCTCTTAGCCATGCCAACAGCAAACCTTACCCTCTTACCGGTGATAAGGCATTAGCTAACACTATTCAACTTTAAGCAAAACGTACCTGTATTTATCAGGTGGAGGAAGTCTCAAAGGGATTTCTAGTTTAGGCAAAGTTCGCAGATAGCGCTCGTATACACTAGACAGGGAAAAAATCCTTGATTTCATAGCAAAAATAACTGAATAAAACTGAGGGAGTGGGGTTATTAACAGCACCAACTGGATCAAATAATCAATAAAGCTTTAAATAGGATCAAAGTGATGATTATGTGGAAGAGTTGTGTGGTTGAAAAGCGCCAGCTCAAATAAGAACTCACTGTGATGTCGTTATGCTCAAAAGTGAGGCCATCCAATCGGCCTTCTCTTCGGGACAGGATGTCTCAAGGTGGAGGTAGTGAAATTGCACCCCTTGAGGTACTTCAAGACCGCCGCTGAGGGCCGAGGCAGCGGAATTGCCATCGCCTCCGCCTACACCATCAGAAGTGCCGCAAAGCTGACGCTGATCAGTGCCAAAGAACTCCAGACTGAATGAGCACTGCTCAATCTCTTCTACTGTGGAGTGTAGGCGCTGACTTGAATCTATAAATCAGTTGCCACATTGCCCCAATGCCTGACGGATGTGAATTTCAGTTTAATTACGTGTCGAATGAATTCGCACCAGAGGGCACTAAGGGTGCGAATTCATTAATAATTACATGTTTGGTTCGAACGCTAAATGTGAGCTAACAGCCGCCTATTAATCCCATTGCTGAGAAATATTTAGTTAAAATTTTAAATGCAAGAAGGGAATGGGGGAAGAGAAGTACCAACCAGAGACAGGGCAGCGAGAGAGCGATGTGCTGGCAGAGAGGAGTGAGGCGCATTCCACAAGGGAGTTTTGAGGATGGGAACCGGAAAAAGCCTCGGATCGAGGCCGAACAGGCGCAACACAGTCGATAACATGGACAGCCTCAAGAGGGAGACGCCGCTTAACTCGTAGCTGTGGCTGAGCGCCTGCCACAGCTGCCATCGATGGTGCCAGGGTTGTACGGCGCTCCACACGTTTGCAAAGGAGGAGGCAATTTGTAAAGAGGTAGGCCTGTCGTTCGGAGACAACTCGCTTTCCTTCGTCTCGCACCCACAGACGACCTTCTAGTGTAGGAAAAAAGTAGCATGCAACACGACTAACACCCCATAAACGAAATATAAACCAATATCGAACAAAAATGCTACAGAACCAACGATGAAGGGAAATTTAGGGTAGCTGACTGATGGTGCTGGTTAATTTGGACTGCTTTTGAGAAATCTGAAGAAACTCTATCTGTAAAACCGAGAAGCTTTCCCCAACATGCCTTAATTTGACAAATGACAAGAACAGTTTTATGGCATTTTCTCATTCGGCAATCAGGGCAACCTTACCCATTACAAACTTTCCCATTGCGGAGCTGGCGGAAGAAGCAAAAAGGAGACGATCCTTACCACCAGTGAGACGTTCCAACTCCTCCAATTTGGCTTTTGTCACCATACTACTAACGTCTCCACCCATGAGAGCCGACATCATGGAGTCAACATGTTCCTCTATCTCCTCCTCTGACATCACCACTGTCGTTGTTGATGTTCCTGACACAGTGGGAGCAGGCGACCCCATGACCAAAGGGGAGGTCGCGCAGCTACCACCCGCACAAAACACAGCCGACAAGGCCACGATGGGTGTCTGCAACGGATGTGACTGTGGTGGAAGTGGGGGTGTGTTACAGTGGTAATGGCGGTGCTGATGCTGAATGGAAGAGTCGCGACGAATGGGTGGAGTCATGGAGGTAGCAGGCGAAGCAGAACAACTGCGATGATGCGAGTTAATTCCGGTGGAACCAATGACCTGGTGACCACTAATACTTGAGGTAGCGGACGTCTGAGCGGTGACGAGATGCCCAGTTGTAACTAAACGAGCCAGCTGGACATGAAGGTCAGGGTATCGAGTGAGAACGCATTTTATATTCAGCCGAGCACTTAAGAGATAATCCACAACAAGCATAAGAAGCTTCCTATCCTCGGAATCGTATGCCTGTTGATGTAGTGCCTAGAAAAAAGAACGAAAGCTTGTGCGATTCCTCTCACAAACTTAGTAGTAGTTGGAAAAAAAGAACGTACATGCACAAGACGATAGAAGTGGAAGAATTGGAAAATAGGAAGAAGGAGAAGACGTGGAAGAAGATAGCGAAAACAGTTGATAACTGCATTGCAGTTATATGAAGGTGAGGAAGCATCTTTGGTGGTGGAAGAGGAGTACTCCTTCTGGTCCCACATTCGGCAGGATGGACAGCAGAGGGAGTGGAGACACATCACATCAGTTGACGTTGTCTAATGCAAAGGCGAGAAAACACCCAAAACGAAACCAAAATCCTTTCGGAAATTAACCTTCACAAAACCGTTTCTCAAACAGTTTCTCCTACTAACATATATCCAAGAAGCACAACATAAATACAATAGTGTTTGCATGGAAAATGTCATTACTTTTAAGCGAGAGACGGTGTGTACAATGGTTCGACTAGACTTTGCAAGGCTTTCAAGGACATCAGCACGTTCCGAAAGCCTCCAAATATTATCGAGTGGATCTGGAGAATCCGAATAACTCGCCAGAGCAATTTCTTCAGCGGGCTCAATCAAAAGGCGGCCAACGAGACGACGATTCTCTGTTGTCACCGAGGTTGCGAGAAAAGAATCATCAGCCTCCCGTTGTTGACTAGCTAGGGGAAGGGAAGTGGAGAAGGATGAGGTGAATGGCAAGTCATCAGCGCAGTCAGACTCAAGGTAGTCGAGGAGGAGACGAAAATTGTTGTAGAGATCGAGAGCATCCCGAAAGACCTCCCGCACGGCTGCCTCCTCGGAGCCGACGTCTAGAGAGGCGCATGCCGAGGAGTGAAGTATAGGCTCACGGAACACACGTAAAATGAGATTCATTTGCTCGAGGCTAGATGAGAGGAATAGTACCAATTCATCTACGCACCTATATTAGAAGACAAAAGTAGAACATTTTAGAAACCGCACAAATACCTGTTCCGAAAATTCAGTAAGACATTGGTATTCCGATCGCCTTCCAATAAGCTTTCTGAATTAAAAATGGTAGTGTACGCAGAGGAAGCAGCGTGCTTAATGAAATAGAACACTAAATTGTCACTGGTCGATCGGGGACTGAAATGTAAATGATGGATCAGCTCTCATGCTGTCGGTGGAGAGGTATTCAGCTAGGTGGTTAATTAACTAGAATAAATTTTGCCATTCTAGGACATCTCAGTCTACGGCCTGGATAGAAATGCAACGATTGATGAATACGTGGCAAGCGAAATTGGCAACAATAAATAGAAAGTAAGCAAACGGTTAAATTGCGATGGGTTGAGTGGTTCGCGTCACTACAATATGCGATTGTTCCAGAATACACGGTCTTACAGCAGGATCAGCCGATTTTTAAACAGTATTTACTTTGCTCAAGTAGTAAAGCGATTCTAGTGATAGCTGTCCTAACCGTAGGACGACACACCTAGCATTATTCCGCGGAAAAAGAACTACGCGAAATCGGTAAGTAGTCAAAGCATAGCTAAGAGAAATGTCTTGAAATAAATAGCACTTTTGCGTGGCACCAGTCGGAATAAATTACTTGTCCAATATGAAAAGTGCATTAAAAAATAAACACTCACTTGTTATAGTCCTGAGGGAAGTTATTCGTAGACGTAATATCCATTTGTTTACGTTGCGACTTCACACGGTCACGGTAGAATTGGAATATGTTCTGCGTGTGAGGGGAGGTAAGTTAAACTACTGAGCGATGGAAGTGCTGTGATTTGACCTGATTCAATAAGGAATAAGAACTAAACTCATTCCTTCTAAAATGCCTCATTGACTGCCGCGTAAATTGGAAAGCAATGCAAGTAAAATTATACTAAGCGAACGAAAAGTGATTCCTAGTCGAGTGGCAAAGCCAACCACCCATCCATCACTTACTAAAGGGTTTAAAATGTTCGATTTCGTGGAGTTTTGCATTCGCCACCGAAGCCCGGAGTAAACAAATTACAAATTGTCGTCCAAACAAACGAGGAGCTGGTTGTTTATTTAAAACTACCATCAAAACACCAAACGGTAAGAACGTACAGACGCCGAAACTTAGGCACAGTGACCGTACATGATCCAAAATGCATTCATATTCACAATATTTGTGAGTGGTTCCAATTTGATTCGAATGAAAACAAACAAATTTGACGAGCGAAGGAATCCAAACACTCATGTCCACACGCGACTCCCTCAGAGGGAGTGGATAGGACATCATGATTAGTAAAAATGACATGACGTCTTCCGCGTAGGTGAATAACCCTACTAGTCCGTTGCAAAGGCATTTCGATATCGCAAGGCAGGAGCCTGCAAACCTGAGTCTGTTGTGAGTGAAAACGCAAATGACAGTAAGCCAGCGTAATCGACCTAAGAAGCAAGGGTTCGTGGGGAAAGGTGATGTAGGGTTAGGATCGAATTGCATGAAGTGTTGGCAGCTCAGATGAGACGCGTTGCACTATGCCTGAATAGCGTGAACAGTAACTCGCATGTGGTAAATTTCAGTTCGCAATAGTTGTGTTGACGTTTAAAGGTAGTTATTATATCACCGTTGATAAAAATATTATCCCGATTTCGAGTGATAGCGTAGATATGGAGATGATACGATGAAATAAACAATGTACACTTGGAAAACCAAGACGGGGAAGCAACACGTTTGATGTTTGCAAACACGACGTAATTGAATAATGGTCAATCTAAAATGGAATCGTACGACAAAGTTTATAATAGCAAGCTTGCAATCGACTATACCGCGATTTCGGATCGAAATAAAAGTATTCACTTGAGCCGTTGGATGCTCCATCGCAATTTCAGTTTACCGCATAAATCGCAGCAATACGAACCAAGCGATTCGAGTGCAAAGTGAGTCCAAACGATTGCATCTTATGAAGGTTTTACCTCGCAACATTAAGGCATTTTGATATGCTACGCACAAATCTACAATTTGCGATTGATAATAACAGGACAATAAGGTTAAACCCAGCTCACGGTGGTAATTGTAGAGGCGAGGTGCAGATTACATTACTTACGTCTGTATTTGATACAAAATAAAGTTTATGAAGCACCCTAGGTGAAGCATTATTTTATGAAATGAGCACACTTGAACGCATATATGAGAATGTTTTGTTATTGGATTGAATAAGAATGGTCTTAGAGGGAGAGATGGTCCTTGAAATTTTAACAACTAGAAATTTTGAACGTCAGACCCTCCTTAATAAGTAGCATGTAGGAATAAGGAATAGGAATAAGTAGTCGAAGCTACTCCACCTACTGATAGGCACTTTCATGAGGTATCTCCCCAATAAAAGTTTAAGAGATCTGTACCCCGACTCATCCACCACTACCCTTGCGTTCATATGTGGAATGGTGAGCAGTAAGGGGGGAAGGGGAAGTAAGTCCGATATTCAGTTGCTTGAAGTGACATCGCGAGGCCTCTGACAAGACGTGTACAACCGCGCACATACCAATGCACGTACAGTAGTAAAATGAAAGTACAATTCCATTCGAACACCTCTAGAACTTTACCATAGCGTTGTTTACCAAGGTGCAGAAGCATATATACACACGCCACACGTACATAAACGAAGAGATGAGAATGCGGGCGGGGTAATAGAATGATAAATGTATAAACCTTGTTTTGTCCCCTCAAACACAAAAAGTGGGCGGACAGAAGAAAAGGCAGGCAAGGATAATCTCAGTGTCAAAATTACTATCTTAGCACTAACTATTGTCGCCTGCTTTCAGTAAGATCCCCAGTAGACACTAGATATAGGTGAAATACAAATACTTGAGATGATCCTTGATGTGCACTTTGCTGAATCAAAAACTAAAAAACCTACCTATTCTCACTTAAATATGATGTAAATGAAATAACCTACCAAGTTCGAGACAATTAAATCTTGGACTCAAAACTCGTACAAGAATGGAGGGAATGAAACGAACCTGAATAGTTACGGCGCTGATCACATGCTCGGATTGAGCGCGTTCTTCAAAGTAAATAACCATCTTGAAAAAGTAGAAAGAGTGAGTGAGAGGTAAGTGAATCGGGGACATTTTTGCATTAATGAAGGGAATGTGAACTCAAAACATTAGAACAACGAAGCCATTAGAAATAAACGCTTTGGGAAATATCAAGCTAGTAGAACCAAATGATCGACTAACCGTAGGTTAACTTACCTTTAGAAAGTTACTAATAACCTTTTCGGTTACCGCAGTGATGTATATGCAAGTGGGATAGTTAAATCGGCCAGTGAGCTCCTTAAGATAAAGAAAACAACCAAGTAACTAGTTTGATTTGGGCCAGAAAGAGGATTTTAAATGTCATCCCCTCAGACAATTGACAACAGAGGGTGAAAATACTATGGTGGCGTAGTAACCGCATTACTACAGATAAATTATTGTGTTTGTTTTTCAGTTACAAGAATCCAAAACGCAAACTAGGAGTTACAAAGCCCTGCGTACCACCTGCACTGAGTGGGCGAGAGCAGTGGTCCTACACAACTACTTCCGAATGGCTCCGATTGACCCACGAGGTGCATATTGAAGATCAATTCCGAAGGAAATGCCAACGAACGAGGTATCCCTGTCTTTCCTCCTCATCAGCGGGGGATGAGTCGGCAAAAGGACTATTTTTGGGCGAGTTTGAACACACGTACACGGACAACCACTCACTCACGATGGGAAACAAAACATGGTTACGCATTCGCGTCAGTAGGATACAGCACTGTGCGATCGAAAACAAAGATTGTACCCCTCAAACAGGCATTGATACCAGCGAACTTTTTAAAATACCTAACTTGCGGTAACCAAACAAATGTAAGCCCATTCGAGATCTGCATTTCATCGGTAATATTTGCCCAGTAATGGTCGTACTTTACATTAAAAAAGGTGTACGACACTCGATAAGTGCGCGCAGACCCCATTGTCTTAGTAACGATAAAAATCTACGTATGTTAACGAGTTTAAATGGCACGAAAGGAGGGCTCTTGTTGAAACTCATGCTAATGCAATTTTAACAAAACTGAAATCGAAATTAGCTTGTTGAATTGGAAAGCGAAAAAGGCTTATTTGGTTTACACATTACGACGAAAATTCCATTCACACAGTCTCGCGTTTTCCTGCAATGGTCTGATCGTTTCCACAGTTGACAAAATTTTTTGGGATGAAGGAAATGCAGATACACGAGGGGGAAGCTTCAAAAGATAAAAGCACAAAAGCAACAAATGGAATTTACCTTTAGCGCAGCAAATATTTTATCGACTGGCAAATCCAATGACGCGAAGAGGACCTTTCTTCCCTTTTCAGCGAGTGCATGAAACTCCTCCAGCTCGGCCTTGGTAGGCATCAATTTATCAGGAAAGCAGAGCTGACCCTCATCTAACCGAGCATTCACATCCCTAATGGATTGAGGCAACGGCTCAGGTAGAATGAGGGAGGAAAGAAGTTCGATGAGGTACTGAGTTAGTATCTCGCGAGCCCTGTCTTCCAGTACTCGAGGTGTCTGTGATACCGCCAAATCTTGTTCCCCCAAATGGTCCCCCAAAACACCTGCAGAGCGGATTATCAGTCACAGTTTGCCTCTCATGCATAACCCTCTAACACACCATTTAGCGACCTTAAACACTCCAAACGTCCAATAGAAGAACATGGAATGTATTTGGTAGCGAAGCGCGCCTAAGGCATAAAGCTATTACTTAATCTGGAATGAATGAAAATCGACCAATATCAGTGGTGACAACTACTCTCTAATGTTTAGTAAGTACACCAAACATTTGGACTCAAAGATTATTTACAGCAGCCAAAAGGAGTTAAATCTGCCCCAGAGGGAGAAGCAATTAATACCATAGACAGAAATAAGATACCTGCCATAATGGAATACTGCATTGTAGAACTATCTAGAGGCATAGTATGAAACACCCACTAGGTTTATTGTCCAAGCAGCATTTCTCGAGGATTTTGTCACAAGCGGCCTCTATCTGATCCCGGTATCGGTTGAGCGCCTGTGCGAGCACACCACTTTCCCGCGGAAGGGAAGCAGTGGAGATGAGGGATACTGTGGAGATATGTCTAGCAATTGACGACGTCATAATTCAGTCGTTAAGGTGCGTGTTGAAGCAGCGTAGAAGGCGAAGGCAAGACATCGCTACAAACAAGCAAATTAACGAATCGACTTAAATTTGATCATAAGCTTATTTTTCGACGGAAAATAGTATCTACGAGGCAACTCTTTATTCAGTACAATTTGATGCGCCTTGAAGCAAGGCTAAATAAGGCAAGGGTAAAAGCAAACCTCACCATGTCTGGCACATACTAACAAATAAACGAAAAGAAGACCACGCCACGAAATATGCCCCCGAAAACTCAGGTTTTATTTCAAGATGCAACGTGTCCTTGTGCCTAAAAGCTATTATGAAAGGCTAAGATCGCATTCAAATTTTAAATTAAAGACTCAAACATGCCAAATGAACACCTTCTAAAATTTGACAAGTACAAAAGGCTAGAAAACTATTTTGGTACAAAGTGATTGATAAACGCACTTAATCAAGAAAATAGGCCATGAAATCCAAAATTTCAACATCATTGCCCTCCGAAGAGAAGGAATTGACCACAACCGCAAATCAAAGCGAAAAACTTGGGGCCTAGTTAGGACTCCCAGACACAAACGAATGCATGCTAGTGTAGGATCATAATGGCCGCCATCCCAACGATACCTCAAACAGAAGGATAGCTGAATACTGGGAAAGTGACATAAAGCAGAATTGCAACGTCAGTTGACAATTATGAGATCATTAATGGTCTAATAAGAATACCATTATAAACCGATGCTACTATTTCGGCTAATAAGAGTAGGATTTATCAATGAAATTAGGAAAGGCAGTCGAAGTCCATCAGGCCACAAGAGCGCCCACAGCGCCAGTCATAATAGCGAGGATCGCGCTCAAACAGTGGGTCGAATCAAACAATAGTATGGGATTGAATACCTTTAGATTATCACTAAAGGCTTTTTGATGTGTGTGGATTTAAACCACC
The DNA here is from genome assembly GCA_900622495.1 of Hydatigera taeniaeformis. Classification (NCBI taxonomy): domain Eukaryota; kingdom Metazoa; phylum Platyhelminthes; class Cestoda; order Cyclophyllidea; family Taeniidae; genus Hydatigera; species Hydatigera taeniaeformis. Next base: position 26,898 of record UYWX01020328.1, on the reverse strand, counting down.
AAAATCAGTAAGAAACACTCATATAAGAGGTAGCAAAGTCGAATTCGCCTAAACCTTGAATTTTAAAAAACTACCTGCGGCTTTGAAACTGGGAAACTCTCTTTAGGTCAGTACTATCAACGTCGAAATTATCATTGCTCTTATGTTCCGAGGCGTCTCATTATGGTCAGAGAGAAGGACTTGTTTAGTCTTTGGCCAGATCTGAAGATCAGCCAAAGCAGCCAAAAATATTGTGTATCACAGTAACCATCAGTCACACAGGCATTCCAATAAACAAAGCACCACCATCATTGCCATTGTATCGAAGTGAAATCTCTTCGAAGTTTCCCAATTGTTAATAGAAGGCATAATGTGACTGAATGTAGGTTTTGGCCTTGGCACAGTCCAAATTTTAACCTACCTGGTAGAATTTATATTTCTATCAGTCGGGACTCCCTTCATACAAGCGGTTGAATAATCAAGGCAGTAAAATCGCTGTGTATGCATATATGACAGAGGCAATAAAATATCTCAGCGTCTGAATGCGTCAATATAATGTGATATCTAACTTCAATGACTCAATATGAATTGAGCCATTTGGTGTTGATTGTATAAAACCTGTGTCTCTCTTGCAGTCTTAATCAACAATATCATGATAAAATGATATTTATTGCTGACTTAAAGACGAGTGCAGAGGCCTTAGCTATAATCGAGAACTAGTGGTGCAAACGCGCGTCTAATGCGATAACTACGAGATCTACACAATAAATAGGTACATTTAGCATTAAATGCGTTTGACATTTTAATGCTTTGTTTGCGTGACTGCATGCATGAATAGAGGTCACGTCGTCTACTACCTCGCCTTCGTCTTACGGGATGGCTTTTGGGACAGACCATGGTCTTGCCTCTGCCCTTTCTGTTCGAATATTAGTTTTCGGTTGTTCTCAGTACCTTCGGCTACCAAACAGGAAGTCTTGGGACGTTACTGGGGTATTACTGTAGTATGGTGATCAAATCTTCCGTTACCCAAAGGTATTAGAAGCACCGGACCGTGCTATACCTCGGACTTACAAACACATTTATCACAATTCTCCAGAATTTTCCACAATATACCCAAACGACTTTTGTAGCTTACTGTTCTCTGCCATGCGTTGATGGATAACAAAACTTGATTTAATGGTTTATATCCACGAAACCATGCTTTCTCGGTCCACTAGCCCAAATACGCTACAAAGTTTGGGAAATCGGTATGCATGTTGGAATTTGATGGTTTGTACCCTTAAAGGACTCTATGTAACTGAGCATCGGCTACACGTTGAGCTGTGAACTTTACTGGCTGGGCTATTTTGTTTGCTAACAGGCCTCGTCACCAATACAGTGTGAAAGGTAGCTGTAACCTCGGTGCTGCTTTATGCAATTAGAATAAACTTGTAGTACCTACACAGTAGGTCAAAATCCGACTACTGAGTTTATTCCACTCTTCAATTCGAATGCCTCTTATGATAGTTGTTAGGAGTCATGCAGGGATGGGATAAATAAATCGGATCAGTGCCCTGGTTTTACAAAAATATTATTCACAACTTCTGGTGGTAGGAGCGTAAGGTTCAGATGTTTCATGCTTAAAATCGCGTGCACTCCTCAAGCCGTACGATGGTGGGCGTGCTCGAGGAAGATCGAGGATGATGCAAAGTTCCATTTATTTTTTCTTTAATTGAAGATAACTGATGATGGTGGGCACGTAACAGGGTGGTCACAGAGGTTGCATTAAAATCACCGACGCTGCTGCTGCGGCGTCCTGTAAAAAAGTTTAACTTGCTTAAAGAATTTGTGGGGTGGGGACGAGGTCTAGTTATAGACAATGGTGCAATTTCTACACATGGTGCCAAAGAAACATGTTTGTGGATGTGTGAATATTGGAAATGATATCGTAAGCTAAAATAACGCCAAATGTTCACAAGCATCCATCAGTGCATGCAAATCTTGCCCGACTACTTTATCTACGTTAAATAAGGGTTGGTTTCTAGGAAAAAATTATTCATAAGATTTTGGGGAAATGATACAAATATGGAGAACCTAGAGCGCAAATTATGCAAGTGAGAGTGCTCTGCAAGTTGTTTTGCAACTTACTTAGATTCTGGTTACTTCGTTTGAGGGATCCTTTAAATATTACTTTTCTTGAACTATATTCGTTGAAGGTGCTTCTGCCCGTGGGAGCCTATGGATGAGAAAGGCATGAAAGGCCTAGGATAAGAGTTCGTAGCAGCGTGTGTCCGGAGTGCTACATGCAGGATTCAAAACGAGTGATTATAGATGCACGAAAATGCACACGGACGCGGACGTACGCCGATCAGTGATTACAGACCTGGCCGTTGACTTGAAAAAATAGCCGCTCAGTAAAAAACACGGCTTAAAACAATCTCTTTTTAAATAAAAGGTAAACACTTTCGTCACAGAACCAAAGACACATATTGCGTGGATTTGCGCCAATCAAAAGTGCTACATACATCTACACATGAAGACGGTTAAGTATTTCATTATAGCGGTCTAATTGAACCTGTGCTTGAAATACTGGCAAAGTTTATTCCTTCAGAGTTGTGAGCTCATACACTCCGTTCCTATAGTTAAGCTAAAGTTTATAAAGGAGCAAAACCAAGAGCATCTTGTGAACACATCAACATATGCAAAACCTCAGAAGGTGGGGAAGGAAAAGTGGTGGTTATGGCAATTCGACATACAGAGGAGACGTAGGGAGGCAGTCTAGAAAGGCCTAGCGAATAGGAAGGCGAGGGGGAGAGGTGGTAACGCGGTAACTCCTCAATTTGGCAATCATCATCGCCGACGCCACTGCCAATGAAGAGGACCTCTGACGATGCTGAGCCATTGTCCATCCTTTCTCTGAGCGGAAAATGTCAGACGTGCAGTAGTCAATGGCCAATCGACTAGCATAGTTGTGCCAGAAGGCACTCCATATCACGTTACGATGTTTTCAAAAAACTTGACCAGAAGGCGTTTTTCAATGAAAAACATTTAGCTAAAGGCAACTTTTTACGCTGTAGTGACTTCAGTAAAGCACGAGTAGTTATTTTTGCCTGAAACTGACAAAACGGAACATGGTATCACATCGGAAGAGCGGGAGGCTTGCAAAATCCACTCAAGGGAACAGAATTTCATATACTGAACACGATCAACTGTGTGATGTGCTTTTTGCGTAAAATGCAATTAACTTCAAAAAATTTTCCAACAGGGCGGTTGATTGGACGAATCCACTAATGTCACACGGAACTGCACTGATCAAGCAAAAGGTTTGAGAAGTGAACATGCACCTCTTTAATGGGAGAGAGCATACTCATCATCATCCTCCTGCAATTAAGCACCAACAACGTAACTATGCACTTCCACTACTTTGCTTTGTTTCGCAGAAATGACGTTAGCAATTCAGTATAAGCAAAAATAGAATTATTTAAGGAACGACTCCTAGCTTTGCGTGTACCATTCGGAACAATTACCTCCAGTCCCTTGGTGGTGGTTCAAGTTCTTTGGCTTTCTGGTTACTGAAAGGGAAACAATAAAAGACTTTAATGAAATACACTTCCCCAATCCGTTATTGGTAATCGCATTTGACTTTGAACAATTCCTCAAACCGTACTATCACTATATTTTAAGATATACATATATCAGATCTTATGCTTTTGAAAACTCAACTGCCTTACCCGGCGGGGAAAAAACTGAATCAATTATGTGCAAATAAGGAAAGCACTGCGATAAATTTAAAAACCCTTTTGAATTCCCACAAGTGGGGTTCAGTGTTATTATAGGGACGCAATTGCCTATGAAATACGTGCAATTCGTGAAACCAAGACGCTATAATGATCTCTACTTTTAAAAAAGGCACTTGTGGGATTTTTAATCATAATATGATGAATAGATGCTGCGGATTAGATCCAATGTACTCACGCTCCACTTTCGCTGATCAGAACGAAGTTTTCAAACCATTGTTTAAAGGCCACATCTTTGCGAATCTTGTAACGCGTGGCAGATGATTGTAAGTACATGAGCTTTGCCAGTACCTTGTATTCCCGACAGTGTTTGCGAAAGTTTATGAGATCGTCGTTTTCGGACGTATGAGCGGCGATGCCATTGACGTCTGTGACAGTGGTGGAGGCGACAGAGCTCTTGCGCCGTTCTGGACCCGCGGATAAGGCACCTTTACCTCGCCGTCGCCGTAAAGGTATTGGTGGAGTGTCAGTACCCCTAATCTGTCGGCTTCCCTCATCTCTCGGGGCGATCACTCCACTCGAACTCGGAGTGGTACTCGACCCCGTCGCCTAGATTGAAGCGCCACAAGTTACTGCTACTACATTTCCAAATATATTAAATAATATGGACAACTAGTCATTACCAAGTTCTTAGTGCAAAGGTAGTTGTTCATGACATAAGTGATCATACGACCTAACTTGCATTGTCGTATGGTGATTTCAAGCTGTTCACAGCATTGCTATTCCTACATTGATATTACACTACAGCTGCAATGTTTCATATATCTTCCATAGTAAACATAGTGCTGCGATGGCAGCTATGAGCACCCATTCCACAAGTTTCGATTAATTAATCTCCTCTAATGAAAACTCAGTGCCTTTGCTTCTACATCCATTTGATTTTCGTAAACTCAGCTTTTAGCTTACCTCTTAATAAATTACGTGGCCCATCTAGAATTGAGATTATCAATTGTTATAAGATGGCTTACGCTATTATCTGACTCCTTCCGGGACCGGTGGTCGATAAGCACAGGAAAGGGTGATCGTTGCAAGGACGGATCACCGCATGTACTACCAGTACCGCAGTCGAAAAGTCCATTGATACGATTACATCGATAAGGTCGTCTGGGAGGCTCCACTGAGAGCAGAGGTGGCGTCGAAAAGGGCCCAAGACCGTAGTGCCGCTGGCTTTTATGATCATGCAGGTTATGGTGGTTATTCTGGCGGTCCTCCCTCATGCCAGTGAGGCTGGTGCCACTGGCAGGTCGTCGTAGTTCCGTCGGTTTTAAACGTGGCACTCGATCCGGTGCAGATTCGTGTAACATTGCCAGATCATTGAGGAAGATACCGAGATAAGGGATTGTGCCTACTGTCTTCATTATGATCTCCTCATGCTACAATAAAAGTACGAAGACTTCAACATTTCAGTAAAGTAGTCCACCAAAGTGACAGGCGTTTCTCCTGAAAGCATGTACCTACAAACTTCACACAGCCTGCTATCGTAGTCAGTTTGCTGGTTCCAAATCACCGTGATTCAATAGGCATTAAACGAGGTCTTGGGTTCGCATGGGAAAAGTCGCATGTGAGATCTGAACTTTAAGCCTTATAACGTAACTTCTATTGCCAACGAAGATATTGCGCGCGGCAAAACAGCTGATCTGCCGTAGGGTACATAAACGTATGATGTAAATGCTGCCTTATGGCATAGTTGCGTACAATCTCTCAATTCAAGTAGTTTTATTTCGAAAAACAGTCAAACTTTGTAAGGATCACCGAATTTTCTATAGTTCTGCGAATCTTGCGACCCCAATGAATAGCATTTCTGTACGGATACGCGAACTTAAAATTATAAGAAGCTCATGCACTGAAGTTGCTACTGACCAAAGTTAAGTAAAAACGCTTAGATGCTTCAAAATCAACAGGTCTTAGATGAGTGCGAACACATCTGAAAACATAAGCAAAACAAAAGCAAAATCAGTTCTCTAGCTCGATTATGGGTGGGTGTTAGTTACAAGTATGTTGAACATTAATGCCAAGGAAATGTAAAACGCAACTTTATTGTGTATGTGCCGCCAAAAGGCAATCCAAGACTAAAAAAGCCACATGGGAACTCTAGCTAATACAGAATCGGAATCATACGGCTAAAGTAAAACTTAAGCAAAGATAATTGGTGACTATACAATTCTCTTAAGGTCACGTGACTACAGGCAACTCACAAAATGTGAACTGGAATAGAGCAATCTTCTCCCTATACCAATCGTCAGGGCGGTAACACACATTCAATCCCATTTCGAAAATACCCTTTTTGAGCTAACGAACAGAAGACTTGTATATTTTCTCATCACAGCACAAAGTTGACACGTTGGACAGCCACATAACAAAGCCATCTCTCACAGGCACTGAGAGCATTCAGCATTCATCCTAATGTAAAACACTCCCACTTTCTACCCAACGACGTTGGATGAGAGCTTTAAAAGAAAAATGCTTATACATCACATACTGATGGGTAAATTTCATTAATACATATTACTATGTCGATGCAATTCAATTGCATTGAAATGTAAAACTTAATACTCTCCCTTTGAAACAAACTATAAAAACAGAACAATCCACTCCAAAGCAAACTGTAACGTAGGCACGGTGGCATTGTTTAAAAGGAAAAAAATTTCAAATTTAATGGGTACTGGTTGAAGAACTTTTGCTGATCTCTAAGTGCAATCATGACAAATACCGGTTGTTTATGTCAGTGTGAACTTTGGTCTTGTGTGTTCCCGAGATCTTCGGATTTTGCGGTCAGCGTAAAGTCCGTCCTTAAGAACTAAGCCCATGTTTCATGAAAAGAGCAACATTTTAAAAGAAATATGTCAAATTTTGTTGTTTAGAGTGAGTTGGTGTCATAAAAACACTTGGCATGGCAGCGCCAACAATAAATTGTTCGGGAAAGCACTGATTGTGTGGGAGAAATTAGCCTTATTTGATGATCCAACTCAAAACCGTTAAACGTCTCATTTAAGAGCAGGAATCGCATCGATGCAATCAAAGTATTGCTAAGGGTGGGGCCTTGCTTCCACGTACGTAGCACTTGGGGAATGAACCATTCCTGGCTTGCCGTATAGCGACTCACATACACATCGGATACCGGAACGATGCCCTACAAACGGGATGCAGATTCGATGGAGTTGTCTCAGTCGTGAATGACGTCCAATGTGGAGGCACGTTCCCTGAGTATTAGTCCTTCGCATACCAACATTATGATTCTTTGAAAGGTAACAATGGACCAGAGCCATCCTCTACTTACCGCGCCTTTACTTCGATTCAAAGGCGTTTGGAGACATACCACATTCTGCCTTCTTGCACGCACCTCCACTTCCCAGTCAATGAATGCTAGACAAAAAATGCTAATTACACTTGTAGTGCAACAAGGAGAAAAAGTTGCTTCCCAGTGTAGTACTGACAGCTCAATGAAGAATAGACGCCAAAGGCACTGAAGGTCAATCCTGTGTTAACGCTGCCTGAAAACACCATAGGCATAGCTAGCTAGGTGGTGTTTTGTACACGAGTGACACCGAATTGTTGGTCTTCCAGTTGTTAATGTGTGATTCATAGAGTCTCATGCTTGTGAGTGCGTATCATTAGGGCTGAGGAGAGTTCCTCAAACTGTGGTGCACCTTTCTACATCCAAAATTGAATGCAAAAATGGACCTAATCACTCAACAAGCTGGAAATCATACAGGACTTTCCGTGTGCTTGCGACATGACTCGTATAACCATGCACCACAGAAGGAAGACACAAGATGAAGGCTAGAGCAGCATTTTAGGAATGGAAAGATGTGCATGCGTGTGTGTGCGTGGCGTGTAAGGCCAAATTTGTCCACTGAATGAGGAAAGGGCCACTGTGTGCGTGCACGCCGATATAGTATACATGCCTAATTTTCTTGATAAAATATAGCTTAGGGAGGTGTCTACGTGGCTTTAGAAGTAGGCAGACTAGTTGAGCATCCAAAAGTGCAACAGCTCATCCACACGTCCTAAACCTTGGCTCACTAGTCATACAAACTACGTCTAAAAACCGGTATTTACGTCTTCCTGACTCTGCTCCCAAAGCAACCTTATGCCATTAAATTGTTTGAACCTAATATTTTTATGACAAAACAAGTGATCATCATTTGCTAACGTAAACAGATAGAAAATTGCCGTGCAAGGCCTATGTCAAAAGGAAAATTCGACATTTGAGGAATCAGCATGACATCACAATATCAGTTACAATTTGTAAACACAAGTTTGCATAATGCACTTCCACCCAAAAGGTGGAGACAGTAGCAATATTTCCTTAACGTTTAGACACTGTTTAAACCGAAGAAACTAACTCATAAAAAATAACTAGTAATTTGACTATCCTTGATCCACTGATGTTGCTCAAACATCACTCAGACGCTTTACGGCGTTTCAATGGAAGCAATCGAGGCTTCATGGCAAAATGAAGAACAAGGCCCTTACTACTTGGGAAGGCAAATGAAGTAATTTGTGACAGAGTACCATTCCTAGGTAGATAACAATACTTAATATTACCTGCATAGAGCATCAAATGGCCCATTCAACCAATGAGGCAAATGCATGTAACTGTGAGTGCTGGAGTAAAATTCTATTTGCTGGTCCTATGCAGCCTCGTGGTTGTAGCAACTGGGTGAGCTACCCATGAACATCAGTAAAAGGTAACTCCGCTAATAATTACGCAGTTCATAAACTTATTCTGACATTTGACCATATCCAAAAGCTCCGATGACGTGAACACTACCCTTAACCACGGTCATGCTTCAAAACCTACCTCATGACCTCCCCAAGCCAAAGTTTCATTGTTTCCGAGCCACCACGAAATTATAATGAGTAAGTCTGCTTTTCCACTGTAAATGCAAATCTACCCAAATACATTACTTCTTAGCTACTTCAAGGCTCTTCAAACATCCAACAAAAGAATAGGCCAGCGAACGCAAAATATCAGTTTATGCATGAGTCTATCCAGTTTCTGTCAGATACAACATTTTCGACTTTGTAACTGAGAATTCGTCTTCTATTCGCCATCTTGCCCTGCAGTTAGCACTTCGAAACCTCGCTGAGCCTTCAAAAGTCTTCAGGCTACTCAAGGAAACTTCCTCAACAGGTGTAATAACAAGAAGTTGGTATTATTTGTTATTTATAAATAGATAAAAGACAGATTGCATGTTACCTAATCCTGACTAAGTAGGTGCTACTACGAACCTCCCAAAAGACTACATTTCGGTACGTATACAAGATGCGTCACCGGGACAAGCAATCGCAGATTTACTGGTTGGAGATATCTAACTGACCCGTTGGGGCGATAATGCGCGAGTGGCTAATCATGAACGTTTCAACTGTAATGGTCAAAAGTGAGTTTGAAGATGCGATGGTATGGAGGAAGCAAGCGACTGCGCCCAGTCCCGTAATTGTGTACATTTGCAAACGCGCTAGCACTGCAGCATCTCAGTACATGGACCATCACAACGGTGTATTCGTGAGGCTGTAGGCATAAAAAGCGTCAGTACAAGATCACAGAATCATGCAGAAGAAACCCAAGCGTCTCCTTCATTGTTCCGCTTCTACGACCAAATCCATTGGCTACCATAAGCATCGCAAAAGTATGGTCGCAGTTGCATTGACAACGTCAGAAACTTCCGCTCTTACAGAACTATACAGTATTCAATGTGAATGAATACATGCAAAGTTGTGCTATAGTGGACATGAATATGCGATGAGCCAGAGCAACTTCATTATAAATACTTCAACTTAGGAATTAAGATGCTATCATTAGTAATTTCAGGGTTATCGATGCGTAAACGACATCTGATTAATTTGAAGCAGTAGATTTCCTCCAATCGAATTTTAGAGCCAAGCACTCCATCAAAAGGTGTGAATTGTGCTTGAAGTGCTAGACAGACGACTGTGGCTGTATCAGATGACCAAGGTTTGTGCTTCTCAGTGAAAATAGATCCTGCTTACTTGTAAGAACGTTTTTAGTTGCTCTATAAATCTTGAGTGTGTCAATTTATCCGAACCCTTTGTTGTGTTCTCTGCTAAAGTTACACTATTCATCCTGATGCTAAGTGGGGCTTGTAGACACTACAAATTTAACTTTGATCTTGAGGGCACAGAAGCTTCCTGTCAGAAAGTGCTCAGCACATGAAAAATTGGCGTAGCACAAGATAACTCTCAAAAGTTATCGTAAAAACGTGATAAAGCAAGGGATATTCCATCCCCTAAAATAACCCCATGGTGAATTACCTCCACTCAGTGCCATTGGTACTCAAGGATTAAGGTGTCAGGAGAAGTTTTACATAATGCTTAATGTGGGAGCTGAACTAGACAACTCACACCTACAAAAACCAAATTCGCGTTAGCTATTGATTGAAGGAGCTTCAGCAAAATGGATTAACAACAAATGAAAACAAACTTCGGAAACTAGCATGCTGTTTTTACTTCTCGCACCTTCATTATAACAATGCTGATTTTGGATTGTTTGATGTCTGATTTGTGATACAATAAAACACACTCTTAAGACACGCATCACCCATCCAAGAAAATTGCGCGATGGGTGCGGCGCCCTGCAGACTGAGCAACACGCCAAGCATTCCTCATATGCTGAAGGTCAGACAGTAGCTACTGCTGAAACCTATCTGAGTGAAACAATGTAGCTGAATATGCAAGGGTGAATTCGTCCGAATCACTCAGGGTCAGTTATTTGATCAGATTAAAGTTCTACTCTCACCAAACAATCCAAGATCTCAAAGCTCACGAGGCAAAGGCTGGCTATGAAAGTTGGACCCTAAGGCGAAGGAGAGAGTGATTATTGCCTTGTCTTGACATTAGGTACTCATACAAAGTGGAGAGCGTAGTTAAAATAAATAAAAGTGAAGTTGAAGCTTCTAGAGGTAAGGGATTCAATAGAAGCATGTGCTTCCTTGTGAAATGGCAGCCCGTTTTAGTGATGGTGACACGTAGAGATGAAGACATTAAAAATTCCTCTTGGACATTTAACTTCTCCTGTGAAAAAATGCACGGACTTATTGGAGCACCTTGTATATTGCTACAGAAAACTGTATTGTGACAGATCAGCACTAGTAAGTGTAGTCATGCGTTAACGCAGCCTAAGAAAAGTAGTAGCATTTGTTTAAAAAAGTGCGCAAGTGGTTGAATCTTGCCAGTTGTAATGTGAGTAAGTAGATGGGTGGGACTAGAACTCGATAAAGTTTGTACAGAAAGAAAACGAGAGGTAACGCATACCGACAAGTAATCAGTGCTAACTTTCCGCCGAAATATTCCGGGGAGGATACAGTGATGAGAATCTTGATGGCGACTGATTTCATAGCTGGAGTACATCTAAAAAGATGCACGGAACCATTCATTCTGGTGAAGTCACTAAATTTTTTCCTCTCCAAGGGAACATTAAAAGTAACTACCAGTTAGTTAATCCGAATCATAATGTGCAATTTCATTAACGCTTTATTATTATTAGTCTTGAAAACGTTTTGATTGTAATTCACAAGAGGTCATTTGGAGCAATGCTTTTCAAAAGCAACAGAATCAATGTTGCCGTGGTAACCATCCGTTTTGTCAAGGTGAACTACAAGGCTAAGGTATTTAGGTGAAAAGTGGTACTAAAAAAAATCGAACTACTGATGCAAAGTCAAAGGCAACTTACGTGATCAAGGAGTTCTCTGGCATACTTTTTATTGTCTTCCAAGCTAAGAAGTTGCGATAAGTCGTGAAAAATTTCTTTTTTTTCTGGGTATTGACTAAAATGCATAAACACAATTAGGTATGAGATGCACGACACGTAGTTAAATAGATCTAGCGCAAAATTTGCGAATAATGCATGGTTGCTAGAATTAAGGTCATGGCATAACAGGAGTTTGAGCATCAATAGGAGTAGAAACTTTGGACTACTAAGGCTCTTTTGACTTTACCCTTAAGCGTATTTGATCAGAAACAATACTGATTGAACGTGTGTTAAGAACTCGTTACGGCGGCTCAAACTCTTAAAACTTATTCTTGAAAGTCATATGAAACTCATCATTGGCAAATCGTGAATTGTCGCAACCAGTTACTGTGACGCCGTGGATGTATGTGTCATCATGTCGCAAGGCACAAGGGACCCGTACTGTAAGTGATTTGAGAGGCGGATTTAAATGTCCTCAACGTTTTGGGCAAGCGAATTTAAACGGCAAAACCATAGAAGGTGTGCACATACACTAAGGTTAACGATATCAAAGTATAAAGATCACTAATACTGATTAATACAAGGCATTACGAATGCTACAGCAAATCGACGCATGAATTACTAACAGTTACCTTTCCATGTAGCGCCACGTTTTATGTAAACTGCTGATGGCGTAGCCTTGCAATGCTGTCATAACAGCTGTAAATGCAGAGAAGCTTCGCAGTGCCCGAAGTTCCTACAATTGTTTTTTTAGAAAACAGGTCGTTTTGGGAATAGTGACAATAAGTAAGTAAATGTGTGGACGACTTGGCCCGATGCAAGTGATTAAAGTTAGGTAGATCTTTGATAAAAGTTGCTTTTATGACCAGCGTGTGTGATTATCATTAAGCTCAAATGTAATTGTATACGAGCAAGGCTTGGTAACACAAGCCTATAATATATGACATACCGCTGCAATTGAAATCCACTTCGACAACATTTCAGCTCTAAGTAAAGTGTCGCTAGACGCCACAAAGTCAATATCTTGACATAGGGTAACACCGCTTGAAGTCTGCAGTCGCGCAGTGCTAGAAGGTTTGCGTCGATCGTTTTGCAACGGTAAGGGAACAATAGAGAGAGTGAGAGAGGCCAGGGATGGAGTAGAAACATCGGCAGCAAAACCCGATTTCAAGGGGTTGGTCTCGATAACTGTGGTTAACACCAAACCATAAATGCGATTGAACTGACGTATGGTAGAATCTACAGTCGGAGCTGGTCGATGACGCACGTAATTGAGGCATTCGGATGGCAGAACCTTCAGAAACAAATCCTGTTACAAAAAGGTTAGTGTAATTTTGATATTTTTCGTACCGCGTCATACAAGGTAAACTGTTCCGCAATATGCCTGGGGGAGAGTTGACACATAGATCCTTCCCCCAACGATATTCGTAGTTGTGATTCTAAACAATACAAAATTTGGAACAGGGTGTCGGAACTTTTTATTACTACCTGTACTAACTTCCGATGCACCTATATCACAATTCGATTCCTTGAAGAGTCCAGCTAGGAGGTAAAACCTATCCGAAACAATGTTGGCTTTGGAGCAGACTTCCTCCAAGGCTTGAGCTAGACTTAACTGATATGATTGTCCCATTGATTGGATAAAAGCTCTAGCCTTCATGATAATTTGGCTCTGAGAAAACTCTCTTGATTTTGAATACTTCCGACGGATTGGCTGAAATTTTGGTGCAAACACACGAAGCCATTGTGAAACAACAAATAACAATCGCTTGAGGTCGAGAAAATCTGGAGGACCATAAAATGATTCGACGTGTGGATTGTCCAGCCACCGATCCAGCACGTTAGTGAGTGATCTCCATACATAGAAATGGAATAAATGCGGAAATATAACAAAAAGTTATGCTCAAACAACATAAAAGTGTTTCAAAAGTTATTCTACCATGAGTTCATGGTTGTCACTGCAGCTAGCCAACACAACCAGGCCCAGGACTATATACTTGACGAATTTGTACTTTTGTCAAAAAATAAACTGCTGTAAAACAGAGGAAAAAAACTTAAGCTAATGAAAAAGAGACTAATAACGAAATTAAGGTTGATTCAATTACAAGTCACAGTAATGGTAAAAGAACGCAATGTGCCATTACCGAAAGAGCTTGAATTTTTCGTTTGGATATCTATTTGGGTCAAAACATAAATGCCAAAACCTAGAAGAAATAAGAAATTAGGTCTAATTACTTTGTATCAAGCGCTGTCAAGAGACAGTAACCTGTTGTATATAAGTGGAAGCTTAATAGCAGAGTATCCACTCTTTCTTCAGCACCATGTGGTACATCCTCTTGAATAATATATTGTATTATGTCATCCAACGTTCCTGTGCCGAATTCCACAGCTCCGTTACTAAAGCTTAAAGACTAAAAATATTAGAGTGGGAAAAAAATACCACGGGGATCGGATCAGTTTCCATACTAATTCCGAGGCCAAGTGACTTTGCAGCATCTGATAACCATTAGATAATGCAAGCTTTGAATCTCGCGTCGGCGTCATCTTTAATCAAACAAAATAAATTTAATTAACTACACAAATTTACTTTTACAATACAAATTTTGAACTAAATAAATACAATATTACTTAAAAACTGATTACAAGTCTTTGTGCGCACGACTTAAATTTTCTTACTTATGTTATTGGTCGTTTGCTCGCCAATAATTCGATCTTAGTGTGAGTCGTGTACACACTTGCTCCACTTGGGGACTGTTCTAGTGATGTGATTGCCGCGTTTCTATGCTTCTTTCATTTTCTGCCTGGTTGGGGCATGCATTTTTATTCTTCCGCGCTGTCTTAACTTTATATTCAAATTTGAACGATCAGTTTACCCTGAAAGTCGGGGTAGTATACTATTAGTTTGATGACCGTAAATGAAACCTTCCTTTTCTAGCCCCTCCTCTTTCAAACACTTTGCCAATTCTTTTCTGCTAACCAGTCTACCTTTCAACTTAATGTTTTGTTCTTTGGCACGTGGTACTTGTTGTTGTTAACTACTCGTCAAATTTTTCTCTACATTTTATCAGAAGTCTCTGTATGTTTTAGAATATACCTCGTTCGAATGATTTCCTAATGTCCTCCTGTAACGCGAATTTGTCCGGTGTCGCTGCGGAATACATATCCTCGAACATCCATCGCCTCGAGGTAGCCACCGGTTGTTTTGTTTGCTTACAATGTGACGCAACCGAGTGGAGGGGTTCTTGGAATCCCGAGTGCTTCGTTGCTCATGTGGATAAAGCACATCCCGGTTCTGAGTCACTCTCTTGTGTGTTTTGCGGCTTGGATTGGCCTACAGACCGCTTTGTTTCCCATGTAGCAGGCCACTTTGCTGCTTGTGATTCTCGATCGACGTATCTTTATCCCTGTCCGGTACCAACACATTCCTCCGTCTGCCCCTTTCAAACCAATAATGTCCACTGTCTCAGGGTTCATCTTCTCTCCGCGCATCGAGGAGAGCAGGTGATCTACAGGTGTTTTCATTGCTCAAAAAGGGAGAAGTCTCTGGAATCTTGGGTATCTCATGTATCAGCGCATGCCTTACGGATCTATCATTGTGTGGTGAACGGGTGCCATGTCAAATCACCGTCCAAAGAATTTCTTATTGATCACATCAAGCGATCGCACGACAATAATCCCGTCAGTTTGATGCGTGAGAGCTTGGAGGTAAGTTTTCAAAATAGCATCTTTTTAAGTAACGTTTGATCCAAGCAGTTATACGGTGCCTCCAAGTCCAAGTTGATCAAGGAAATAGTTCATCGTTTAAGCATGGTTTTTTTCGTCGTCAAAGCATCACAATAAAAGGCATCAAGTAGACTCTTAAGGGTCGTCTGTTTGGATGGATGCACTTGTCTTCAACTTTTGCGCTTTATTAATACTTGCTTCCTATAATCGTCCCTGATTGGATCAGGTTGCCAATAGGATTTTAGACACCAGGTAGGCTATCGCGATTTGCATGCGTTTTCACCTTACTCTCTGTGCTATCTATGGAGGATAGGAGGAGCAACCTGTCCACATGAATACAGTCTTGATTACTGATAAGCTTGATTTTGCTGATTTACTAGCTCTTAGTTACTTTGGCACTTCCATCGTTATATTACGACAACTAAGAGGCGATATTACCTTCCTTCGTGTTTTCCCATATTGTTTACAACTAGCGATCCTCCATTGCGGGAGTTTGGGTGGAACATCAGCCATACATTCGTGTTGATTTCATCAGCATGTCGATTAGCAAAATGCTACGAATCCACAAAACCCTCTGTGAGGTTTGATCATTAATTCTCATTGATGTTTCCAGGTAGCACCGGTCGAACACGATCTTTATTGGCTTAGGTGTAATTGCCATTTTCAATGTGGATCGTACTATTTTAAAACTTCCAATGTATTGCTAAGAGCAATCATTTATAAAAGATGTTAGAGATGCAGAATTTAGACCTATACTCATCTCATTCATTTCAGTTCTGTTGAAATCTAAACTTTGATATTGTTAGCTGCTGGTGTCCGTTAGCTCTACTTAATGGTGGCGGCACTGGCTTCAATTTCGATGGCTCTGCCCGGCAGCTTGCACTAAATAGTAGGGTTTTTTCTAATTGACGTACCTATCTTATGGCATCGACTGCACTAACAATGATATCGACCTTGGTCACTTTATGCGATCTGGGCAAGTGTGTTAATTTAGTTTTCCTGATAAATTTGTTTCCTAAATAAACCACTGTGGTTCCTCTATCACTTCATAGCTACCATAAATTTGGTTCATTCATTTTCCACTTTCGATTTTCGTGAAATTCGTGAAACCAGGAAAATAAGCTGATCTGTAACCCATGATTTCAAAACCACCTCGAAACCGCAGATATTTCTTGCAACATGTGATAACTGTTAGAACTGCTTCTTACGTCCAGCCTTGGGTTAATTTCCTTTGAATTATTTGGCATAGTTCGACAACCTGGTCTGTTGACATCGAGGCGATTAGCATGAATAAACACCTGTGTGCGCACATTCGCATAAATACACTGGTATGGATGGATACACTGCGTGCGAGGCTATGCGGTCGGCACCCTGCATAATTCAGGACCTTTACGTGTACACACACTTGATCTTGCACCTGTTTCAGCACTGCACGTACTCAAGATTGCATATTCGCGCACAACTTGCAGATACTCTTGCATGAACTCGCTTTCTCCTTTTATAGCCTTTTTTTCTATCTCTGCCTCCGCTGTCGATTTCTAAGCGTCAGCCCAGTCCATTTCTTGGGCATCGTTTGTTGGTCTGTGTTATCAAAGTACTGGTCTCTTCGGATTAGTTACCTTTACAAATCTGCATTCACTTCTTGAGACTTTTGCTTTTTCAAAAGGCGTTGCCTTCTCTGAGTAGCTCACTATCAAATCCTTGTTCAATTTCAATCTGCTGATTGGCTGTGCATGTCAGTACTGGCGGTTCGTTCGCTAGGCGGAGTTGGTTTGATGTTGAAACTTAAACTCTTCCACGCGGCACGGTGGTCTCTCAGTCATTACCTCCATATGTCGAGAAGTAGTTTTGATGCACTTCATCTGCAAAACTCACCAACGCCATTGTTGCGCCTAATTCTTCCTAATTCCCACACTGTCATTCATCATGGGACCACGGTTGCGATAGCGTGCCTTTGCCATAAATTGGCGAAATAGTACCAAGCCGAATAAGGCATCTGTCAGTTTAAGCTATGCCTTCACCTTCCATAAAACCAGCACGCACATGCACGCTGGATCCAATCGATGCATCGTATATGCGCTCTCGGTAATGTGACAACGGGAGATTGTGGTGGCTCTGCCTCCATTCAGAACGATCAATGGCAGTCCTTGCTCAACCCAACTACTTCTCTCATGACGATGTGCTTTGTTTCGGGTGCTTTAGGTTTTATGAGGAATCCATACTTCACTTCAACTAAGAGCTTCTGTATTTTCCCGTTAGATTCTCAAGCGGATTTGCTAGTTAAGCATGCGAGTTGGCAAAAGGGACCATCATCCCTTTGCCTACCTGTGATTTATATAATTTCAATCCTCGAAGATGCTAGAAATTTAGGCTTTTCTGAGGTGGAATCAATGAACAAATAACTACGTGATCTTTGATATTTTTCATAGTGCCAACACACATGCAACCATAAGGATGTCACTTCGTGTTTAAGTAATATTCGAATGATTCCTGTCTCTTTCCAGTTCATCTGCGCATACGAGGGACACGTGCCCTCCTTCTTGCGTTCTTTCCTCTTTGAAAAACCCGTGCAACCTCAAGTCCTAACTTCAAGTGAGTCAACTTCGACCCCGCCTGCCATCTCCTCCATCGCCTCGACGACGACGTCGAGGAAACCTACTGAGTGCGTGTCCCCTTGCCTCCGTTGTCCTAAGTGTCAGGTAGCCACGGCTAACTGGTCGCGTTTCCAGACTCACTTAAGCTTCTGCATCGACACTAGCATCTCCTATCATCTCTACTGGTGTCCTTCTTGCTCCACCGTCTCCACAGAGAAGGGCCTCATTGAAGAGCATGCTCTGGCGGTGCATGATACACAGGTTAGTTTTTTCCCAATCTTACTATTTTTCGGCAATATTTTGCCTTTATTTTGGGTAAAAAAATGTTATTGTTATTTACTTATTGTCATGATTCAAGCGAGCGTCCATTTCATAGCTTGTTCACCCAAGCATAGGTAATGTCTAGGCATTGTCCACTCTCTAGCTTTGGTAACAACATCCTCAAGGTTGTTCATTTTTTTGAACCAAAAACAATAAGCCCTTCATGGTGTCATCTTAAAACCTCAATTATTCTGAGTCCTTCATTTGAATCGGGAGCATCCTGATTCCTCACATCTTGGCATTGGGCCTTTATTGATCTATTACGGACCTCCGTCAGTGCAAGTCGTTGCGTCGGTTGAATTAAGGCCATCTGGCGACTGGGTGTGCGTGTGAATCACGTCGACTAGACGCGCTGTGTATGTGCGATAACTTTGGATTTGTGAAAAAAAGCCGGACAAACGCCTTTGTGCAAAAATAAGGTGGACTACCTCTTACCTTGGGAGGTCACGATTGAAGTGTTAATTTGCGCCCAACTTTGGTGTCGGCGACAGCATATTGGGGTAGGATTTGCACTCTTCTAGATCATTTTCTCACTTAACACTACTTTAGACTGGCACATTTGTCTGATCTTATATTAGTCTGTGTCATAGTTAAGATGTGAATGATTTTATGCAAGGCCATGCCACTAGCGAATGTTTCAACTCATGTGAAATGTGATACCCAGTGGCCGTCGCCTTCGCATACATTCGAGTTGTTTCGTGCGCTCACTCACGAGGTAGCTAGTTCGCTCACCCGCTTGCTCGCTGGCTCGTTCTCGTCGTCTTCGTGACTTGGTGTGTGCGCGCACGCCCTCGCAAGTTGTCTCAGGCTACGCGCGCTCCTGACAGTTCTTTCGCTCGCGCGGCAGCGTCAGCAGCTGTTGTGTGCGTGCGCGTCAGCCTAATTCCACCGAAGCAAAGACGGCGGGCATCGATTGGCGGTGAATACCGAGATGCTGGCTAGTAATCAATGTGCGTGTGTTCATACGCGTCCAGTACTTGAAGTGTAGCGGACAACCAATGAGAGTTATGGACCAGCTTCTTCCTTGAATGACCCAGCGTCTCTGCTCCGTTTTCTTCTAGCCTACTCTTCATGATAGTCTCTCTTGACTTCTCCGTATGTGCTGACTCGTCTTTCTTCCAGAAGTGGTTACTTTTCCACCCAAATGAGGTCAGATTAAAGCGTTAATATTTTAAGAGCAGAGGAATAATTCAATCTAATAGATGTTGATGTGCAGACTTGGTTGGGACTTTTCGTGGCGCTAATCTGTTAGGGGTTTGTAGAATTCTGTAACATGTTCATTGGCTGATGATAATTAAGGAATAGAAGTCTCGCCTAGGTTTTCCCACCACTTTATTCCGACTTTTGAGAGAAAACAACTTTCAGAAGTCTATCACTTGCTTCGTTGTGACCAAAATGATCGATCACTGGTCCAACTTTCACCTTCAGTGAGTTCGTTAACTTAAGAGGTGAAGTGTTTCTAGTCATAATCACTGAAGCAAACGGAGTTTGTCTCCGCTTCGCTACCTCTGCATCCTCTTCGTCCCAACCACCCACTTCAACGCACTTGCCTGTGTAGGCACGCGCGTGCGCGCGTGAATCCACTATTCCATTGAAGCGCAAGAGTGAGAGAGGGCGTGTGCATTGATCGACGCGTTGGACGTATGCATTTTCTCGGCTAGAAGCGCTACAGCCACGACCAATGAACACGCCTACGTCTCGAAAGCCGCCAACTCGTCATTCTTTGCACGGAGGAAGACCTGTGCACGCCGTGCGCACAGCTGTGTGGGTGTGTGATGTGGTGTGTGTACGTGCATCCGCGTTGGTTGTTCGCTTCAACTACGCGGTCGTTCCTTCCTTGGCACGATGAATGATAGCTTTGTTTTCGGCTCTTCCGTAGCAGCTATTTTCCCAGACTAACTGTTCTCATCCTCTATAAGCAGGCTCTAGCGCATGTTATTACCTATAGCAACCAGCATACGATGAAGTCAAGACCCTCTGATACCAAACGTCACCCGCTGATAGAAATCCTCTTTCTTTAATGATTTTCTCGTGAGGCTCGGTACTAACAGTAGCTTCTCCTTGATTATCTCCAGTTGCTTTCCTCGTTCATCCTGCACACTTGCAGCATTGACTTGGAACTTTCTCAAGTGATCCATTTTCGTATTGTTAATGCCGACATCGCTACCTGAAGGAGGTGTTAATAGACTTGCAGTACTCCGATTTCTAACTGTCGGGTACACCATGGAACCCATTTGTGGGGAGATTATGCCTCGTTGGTGTCGTAGTAGAGCTCATTCTCTATATCAGTTCAGCGTATTGCCTCTCGATTTCAAATCACTCCTTCTGTGTGATTAAATTTCAGAGTTCCCCATGGTCCTTTACTACAAACCTTCCTATGCCTATGAAGGACTAAAATCGCATTTTTTGGAACAGTTCACCCACAACCGTTAGCATCGGATCCGGCAAGAAAATTCAGTTCATCGGCTTTCTCTTGCACGATATCCATTTGCCAGTGTTGATGGAGCATTCTTTGCTGGTGTTGAAGACGAGCGCACCGTGCGTGGCCACGCTCATCGCGTAGAAGAGGCGCGGTCGGGAAGCATTGATCGAGAACGTCGCGCGCGCATACGCGCTGAGAATGGTGGTGTAGGATGTCGGTGGTGTCTGCCAGCCAATGGTAGCCGAATGCATGCAATATCTGCTGGGTTTCTTGAAACCTTCGCCCCGTTCCCTGGCTTTGTGGGTGTGTTTAAGCGCGCTGGGCATGCGTTTACGTTCGCACCCGCGCACCCATGCGCATCCGCCTAGGTGCGTTAGTGTGCGTCACGTCGCCCTCGTTCTCCTTCCCTTTGGACGTCTGCTGTGCATGACCTACTTGTATACAGTACATACCCCTAGACCTGAAAGACTAGTCTAATACTTATGATATCTTCGGTAGTGCGGCACTACTCTCTGGTTTGCCCTGTACGATAAACGAATGTGGTTATCTTGTTATCTACGAGATCAGCGAAAGTAGTCAAATGTTAAGTAGATTGGAGCCCTGTTTTGATCAACATGGCTGCTGGTCATTATTTAGATAAGCTTCGCATTTCGACATGAAGCTTGAGGTCCATACACTGGTTAGGCGTTGCTTTGACGATGGCATCTTCAAGGCAAATCACATTTTCAGCATACCGCTCCACCGAGTGATGACGTCACCAATCTCAGGACAGCTCTTCGGCTTACCGTGACCTTGCAATAGTAGTCCAGTGTGTAGGCAGCCATCCATATTGAAATCGTTCGTGGAGCTACTTACTTTCAATGAACGTCCACCGCTGTTCGTTTTGAGCCGTGATCTCATTGCATTTACCAGCTCACCTGTCCTGATGGATTTCGTTGTTCTAATAAAACGTAGAATACCTTCTTTGATTACATCCACCTTAGTTAAGTAGGCATTAATAGGTTACTGTCATTTTTAACCTTGTCTCTGATAGTAAAGCACGTTGCGCTAGCGCATTAAATGCATATGGACAGAAATCAGTCAAGTTGGCAATCAGTCATGGTCGCACTTTCATTCCTCCTTTATTCATGAAGTAAGTGATCTTGTCTGGCTAGTTAGTAATGTTTGATTCACCTCCCCTTTTCGGCCCTCCCATTTCACCTTTCATCTACTCTCTCATGTTCAATTTCTTCTTTTCTATCAACTATCATACAATGATCTATTCTGATTAGTAAAGGCGGACGAAATCACTAAAAAAGGCTTTATGGATGACATTGGACTGCCGCAAAACTAGCAAACCAATTCATGCCGAATTAACTGAGCATCGCTGTCCTTGCGTATATCAGCTTTTCTTCTACTTCGATAATCAGTTCCTTCGCAGTTCGTCGTGAACTTCTAGAATTTTACGTTTGTGAACCAAAGCCTTATTTTCAAATTAAATTGATTTCACTGATGCACCAAACTTTCAGTCTTATCTTTTCCTCTGCAGGCATCCGTGATTGTCGAAAATTGCTGCAAAACCAATATTACACTAAAGGAATCGGATGGATGCGAAAAACCTCCCGATCTTGATGCCACACTTCTTAGTGGAGTCGATCCATTGGCATCTCAAAATCCGCCACCGGATAGTGTTTTTTCAGCTTTTTCTAGCCTTCTCCCCCCCTCACATTCAAATGCACAAACTGATGCTGGTACTGCTATTGCTCCGTTAGTCAAGACAGAGATGCCCAGTCCGAAGGCATCCGGGGCGGATAACTCTCTATTTACTAACAACATATTTTTAACACCCTCCAATTTACAAGCCGTTGCGGCCATGGCGGCTGCCCTTACTGGCCTTGCCATGAACAACCCGCAGCCACCACCTCCTATCGAAGTCGTTGAGAATGACGCTGCAGAGGTGGGTACAGACACAGAATTGCACTCTAATGGCTTCGACGAGGCTCCTAATACACCAACCTCCTCAACAACAACCGCAGAGGAGGTGATCCGTACTGGGCGGACAGGGGAGGAGGAATTGGTCTCCTTTCCATTCGATGAAGTGCAGTTTCGCAGCGAATTAGCTGGCCAACTCTCAGCTGAAGTCATTGGTCAGTTGGCGGAAAAGATGCACAAATTTTCTTCCTACGTGATTCGAATTCTTGGGAAGGAAAATCATCGTCGTGTACCACAGTGTCCCGAATGTGATAGAGTCTTTTCCTATGGGCTACCAGATTTCAAGCGACATTTGCTAGTCATTCATTTGGGTGCACCAAGGGAGCATTTGAAGGACCTCCTGCGGTTTGTGCGTTTCCCTAAGATGGAGACTGCTTTCTCCGACAAGCAGGAGCAAGCGGCGATGAGACGGATGCGGCCAAAGGAAATCGAGCCGGGTGTTCGAAAAATTCCTCTTCCTTATTCCATCAACATTTTGAGACGTCTTACAGAAGGCCTTCCTGAGAGTACGCGTGAATACATAGCTACAAAAATGCGTACGTATAGTACAATGTCGGCTATTTACGAACTCAAAGCGGGTCTTAAGCGGTACAAGTGCGGCCACTGTTACTATTCCTCTCCACATGCCTTGGCAGATGTACGCAAGCATATTTTGGGCTCCCACTGCGGTATTTCGACAAAACACTTTCGGTTCTGTTTGCAGGCTTCACGTTTGGATCACGTTGACTTCTGCCTTTTGTCTGATGAGAAATTGGCAAGATTAGCCCAGGAATTTCTTACGCGACGACAAGTAGAGTCCGCTGAGAGTGAAGCAAGCAGCAGTGGAACTAGCAACAAACGTCCACATAGTCGTACACCATCTCCAGAAGCTCCATTAGTTACTCCACGGGAACCAGATGAAAACGGGATCTCTAGGTTTACAACAATGATTCCTGGCTCAAAAAACCCTGTCAAGGTGCGCATTCGGGGACCCGTCCCACCAGGAGAAAATGCAACATCTCCATCGTCGAACTCTTTCTTGAATGCTTCTGGTTCAGTTAACAGTGCATCACTTGAGCTTTCAGACCTGCCTAAGATACCAGGTTTAGAAGGTGCGAATCAGATTTTAGATCTTCCTTTACCATATTCTGAACCCGTTCTTCGCCAGCTATTAGAAAATGCGGGTGCACTCCCACATCAAGTCGAAGAGATGTGTAACAAGATGCAGGTGTACAGTTCCAAGACAATGACCCGTATATGCCAGGGTGATCGGACATTGGCCTTTCGATGCTCTTGTGGACGACTTTTTGTGACTACGCGTCAGCCAGATAGCAAGATGCGAGCCGCAACCCTAGCTGACAGCCGACGCCATGTAATGGGAGTGCACGCAAGAATTCCTCACGAATACATTACAATTTGTTGTCAAGCCTCAAGAATCAGTCGCGAGAATGGCTTCCAGCTCTATCCAGACGAAATGCTGCATCGGTTGGCTATGGATCGACCTATCAAACTTAACAGTCCCGACGCAATTTCCACACCACATATGCATCGTTCGCCCTCAAAAGGAGGCAGTTCGAAGTTGGGATCTCTCCCACCCCTGCGCCCCCTGGCGGATCTATCGGGAGATAACTCCGAAGATGAGAAGCCGATAATCAATAGTCGACTGAGTCTTCCCGTTGCATTCCACCCATTAAGTGACTCAACACCCAACGGCGGCATCAGCGGTGGTGATGAGCTGGAAGAAAGCATTGACTCTGATCCAATAGACACATCAGTGGTCCTGTCCTGTCTCAACGAACAATCTCCAAAAGACATAGAGCGCATAATTGATTTGCCTTATTCAAAAACGGCTTTGCAAGTTCTTGTACGTGGCTACTGTCCTCCTAGTTACTTTGGTATTCTCCTTAGAAAGATGCAAGTATACACTGCATACAAAGTATTCGTTACTCGCCGCAGAGGAAGGCGGTTCTTCTGTTGCTCCGGGTGTAATTCTGTATCCCCTCATGGAATGGGTGACATTCGGAAGCACATTTTGGGTGTTCATGCCAAAGTTCCAGAACGTTATAAGGCTGCTGCGATGCACTGTTCGCGTTTAAGTCGCGAGGATAATAGTCTTTTGAACGATGAAAACCTCCTCCAGCTAGCGAAAATGAAATGGAAGGGTACTGTAATCAAACCTCTCTCGGAAATTAGTATGACGGGGAGCTTGCCTATGAAATCGGAGTCTTCGGCATCTGAAACTCAAATTTCGCGACATCTTCGTACCTCGGTTAATAGATTACCGGAGGATACTCCAATGGTGGTGCTCTCCGCAACCCCACAAGCTGCGGGTGAGCTCTTCTCCTGCTCAGCTTGCACAGTAGCCTCTATGCACTGCGCGGCAATGCGTTCACATGTGGCTAGGGCACATCTGGGCGCACGAGCCTACGAGTGCCCTCAGTGTCCAGAGGCGTTTAGCCTTTCAGCTGATCTGATCAGTCACTGCTCCACCGCTCACTTGGACTGCACGCCAGCCGTTCCACCACCCATTCTACCCGCCTCCTTCCAAGAGGTCATGTCTTCAGTAGGTTAAATTCCTCTAGTTCAAATAATCATTTGTTGTCTTTAAGTAATCCACTCATTGTTGTACAATTAGCAGCGACCTTTTCTCAGTTTGCTTGGTGTCTCAACGAATAAGGTAATCCAAGTAGGCAATTTGCATTTAATTTGGATGCTTTCCGATACATATGCTCTATTTTCAAAAACACAGAAGTGGCAAAGTAATAGAGCCATGTCGTTTGTTTCTTTAAGGTGATTGTAAATCACGAGGAGGAGCCTCTTTCACCTACAGTTGCGGCTGGAAAGGACGCAGTCGCAACTGAAGACGATGAGATTGGCAAGCTCTGGACTTGTTCCAATGGCAACAACAATAACAATAACATCATTCAGGCGGCGGTCTCTTCGTTCCTCTCTCTTCCTTCCCCTAAACCTCTCCTTCCTGTGGACGTAAATGGCGTTATGGTTCCCTCTCCAGCAGTTTTCCCCTCCCCACTTCCCTTGGCCACTGCGCAGTTCGAGGGCAGACCAGTCTCGAACGGAGTTGGATCCAGCCGAAGGAAGCCTTGTAAAGCCAATCTCGTCCAGCTAAAGCAACCAAAGACCTTCCTTGATGAAGATACTCCGTACCCCTGCTCCTCCGACAGTGGTGAAGCAGTTAGCAACCCCAAGAAATCTCGATCGGATGATGGTGCGGAGACTGCCGACCTCTAGTAGTCCTCACTCTGCGCATTTGTTGTGTACACAGTACTCTTTTCGCTCCTGCTCGGTTACAATCACAATCATGATCCACACCACGGTCTATTTTATTTGTTCGGACTCTTACTACTCTGTTCTCTTTCTGACTGTATTAAAGGAAACGTGTTTCTGCATTTTGAGATAAGTTTTTTTCGTTTTCATTTCAGTAGGCGTTTTGCCGCAAGTTGTCGCAAATATCACTTTTCTCATTGTTCTACCGCATTTCAACTTTACTTTCCATTTGAGTTGAAATGCCATATTACAAAGTAAATTCCCTTTAATATCTAGTAAGTGTGTGTGTTGGTGTCAGAACGATTTAAATCATAAATATCATCATGGTTAAGTGACGCTATCGAATTATCAATCACAGTAACTGATGGGGTTTATTTCTTAGAAGATCTACACCTACTTAAGAAATAACAGGCCATTTAATCAAAGCTTTGAATTGGCAAAAATCAACGGGGTAGAGAAGCGCTGCGCTGTCTTGCGGTGTCAGTGAGCCCTGTCCACTCTAAGTTGCACAAACTTCTAGTGTAGATTCAGCTGTTTCGCATTATTAATTATGATGAGGGTGGCATCCCTTTGCAAGTTTCTCTAACAGTCAAAGCACTTGGAACCGCTACAATCGGTAACCATGATAGTACTGGTGGGCTCCAAGTGGATAAGGAGATACCACTCTCTTATGCTTACTCTCAGACATTTTTTCTTAGCTGCATGCAACTCGAAATAAGACTAGCCTATTAACTAAAGCTATGGTAATCGACTCCCTAGGATTCTTCTTCCGTGGGTTTTATGTAGCTTCTATTACATCCAAAAATTAAACGCATGAAATCCCTTTCTTTGAAAGGTACGATTCTAATAATATTGGGGCGGAATGGTCATGATTATCGACAGATACCAAAGCATGAAAATCTTTGCTTTAATAGACAAAACATGTTGTTAAAATTTTCGGTACCATGCATTCAATACGGAAGATAAACAGGAAAGTGCTATTACAGTTGAAGAGTTCGAGCTTGGCTATAGGAGGATGCCACATCATAACTTTACTGACAGAATGCTAAAAGGGTAAACCAGACAGTAGGACGTTGTGCAACCACAGCGTCACTTAGAAATTGTCATGAGTTCATAATTCTCACATTCAATTTCGGT
>UYWX01020327.1:96024-171600 GCA_900622495.1 Hydatigera taeniaeformis | reverse complement strand
ACTGCATTCTTCGACACAACTTCAACCGGCTTCCTCACCACGCTCTCCTCCTCCGAACTGGAGTCCGACGACTCACTGCCCTCCTTCTTTGCCCTTTTTTGAATACAAGCTTTTTGTGTTGAATTTCCTTTACTTTTTGACCTCATGTGAAAGTTTACTGACTTGAATGAGCCTTCGTTTTGTGTGCTTTTGTTATTCTCTCGTAGGTTTCCCGTGACTTTTCTGACGTTAGTACCTTTTCTTTGAGGAAATTTTTCCTTGTCCTCTTTTTCTACATTATGTTCTTCAATTTTCCGCCTTTTTGCTAAATATCTTCGACATTTTGTTGATTCTTGAATCCCCATTCCGTAGTTCTTTGGTTCCGGTTTTTCTAGATGAGGTACTAATTTTGTTGTTCCTTCACCACATCCTATCTCCGGGGAATAAAATGCCTGTTTTTTGCGCGGAGGTTCACCCTCAGAAAGATAATTGTTCGAAACTTCATTCTCATGTTCTTTTGTTTTACCAAATCTTCTTTTTTTCTGCATCGTAGCAGGCACGCATCTTGTAGTAGCCTTGCTCTGTCCATGCGTATTACCGGCGCCGTTTTTGCCTTGAACAGGAAATGACTTCTGATTACCCTCTTCTGACATAATTTTGCCCATTGACGCGGCCTAAGCTAAAAATGGAAGATTTTATAAACCTTATAGTTTCCTCGCCTCAAGGCGAATTTACCGAGGCTTATTCATTAAACACAAATATTAACTTTGATCTAAACTTAAAGAGATGAGCTTTTCTCTGACAACACGCAATAATTCCCAATCCAATCCACGGTCGAACCCAATTATATGCAGCAGTTTATCACACGTGCATAAATTTGCCGATAATTAACGCCACGCCGCGAAATGGTTCCCTCACTAACCTTCGCGTGGGAGCTGTCATCAATATGCAGCGCTACAAAATCTAAGTAGTAAAACAAATTTTTAAATATAAATTTTGTATAAAAATTTTTTTTGCAATTTATTTATCGCCTTTAATTTTTTGTTTGTTAGAGTATGCTGCTTTTCTGTTTAAATTTTTACAGATTTGAAGCACTTTATCTATTTTCACAGGTAGTCAATAGCTTCTGTTCGATTTGTTTTCGAGCAATTTTTTTTTTGCGATGCCTAAAATTCCAATGCGGTTTCTGTTTGTTTTATTATATGCCGCCTTTTGGTTGTTGTCAATTTCAAGTACCTCCTTTAATTCTTTGTTCGTTATTGGGCTGGTGTGCATGTTGATCCTGCTGGAACGGCGTGAAGCAGCTTTCCCGTGACGTGGATCTTTTTTCATAGCTATAGGTACTTCTGACGACTAACTTAGTAGCGTTCCAGAGACTTCCTGGCCGGTAATAAGAAGTCAGTAAGCTCAGTTGGATACATGTACTCCTAAGACGATAGGGCAAATGGACCTGGGCATGGTCTGAATGTCAACCTACACGTACAAGGGCTAGATCAATCCTAAAGTTACCGCCTAATGTCATTTGGTCACATAAACAAAGTACTACAAATTTTATATTCGTTGTGCACTTTTGCTCGTTGATTAGCCCATTTTAATGCTACTTTCTAGCTACTAGGACGTCCCTGGGTGCTAGAATGAACGTATTCCAGAAATACGACTGGAACCCCAGAACTGTTATTTCTATGGCTTCATCTAACTGCTCCACCTAAGGCTGGAGAAAGATTGCTGTTTGTGAGCTTCAATTCAATCATATATTTAATTGATATTAAGTTCCATACTTTGGTTACGTAGACAAAGTGCAAAGCAAGAGCTTTGTTCAAATAGTCGCCTCTATCAATAATTTTATTTGTTTAGCGTGTCAAAATCACTATCCGTGGGAAGGTATTTGGTAGTACCTTCAGCTTCCGTGAAATGGAGAGAATGGTACACAATCTCTTCTATTGTGCATCTTAAATTGGCTGCAATCGCATCTTGCACCGACGTGATCTTCGCGTCCGTTTCTTCGAGCTGGGCTCTTGGGTTAGACCTCAACCATCTCAAACTGGCTTCACTCTCATTGAGTAGACATCGTACTTCCTCTTCGCGAAGGTCCAATGTCTTAGCACCTATCGCTGCGCGAAGTAGGTAGGCAAAAAACTCAAGATAACGACGATGTTCGAGTAGCCTTCGCATTTGAGTGTCTCCGGTTAACGATCTTGCAAACTCCCTACATGCAACGTGTTTAAAATCGGTTGAAAGGCACGGCTTCCTAATATCTATGTGCTTAATGTGATGTAACCGCTGGTCAAGAAGTTGCGTGGTCTTTAGAATTCCATTTCTTTCGATTTCGAAATCAAGTGAAACGTCATGGATGTCGCCAAGTGTTGGGAACAATCCAACGATGTCGAGTGATCCTAGGAATGTGTTTTCTGCTGTTTTAGCATGTACACCCTCGTAAAGTCGTAGAGTTAGGTGAGATTGATCGCTGCCTTGTATAGCGGTAAAGTTGCGTCGAATCGTGCACGGAAGGGATGTGTTTCGGGGAATAATGGGCGACAATACGCCGTGGGGTTGTTCCACTCCAATTGTGTGGTTGGTAACATCATAGACACGGATCACTCGCGGCACTATTCTTGATAACTGTGCAGCATACATTGCTGCTCCGTAGACGACAGTTTCTTCAGAATGAAATCTTTTGTTAAGTTGTCTTTTGTGGAATTTCTCGCGGAGAAGTAAGTCTATCTTGGGTATTCGTGCAGAACCCCCAAGTATGACCACATCTTCGATATCATCAATCTTGAGGCCAGCCAGTTGGAGAGCCTCATCAATGGGCTCCATGGCGGTCTCAAAAATGTCCTTACACGCATCTTCAAATTGACTCCTCGTAATAACTATCCGGACTGTGAGGTCAGGTAGGACGCCTCGAATAGTCAATTCGGATTCTAGATTTGAACTCAGCTCGCGTTTACTGCGTTCACAAATGATACGGAGCAAATTGTACGCCCTCCTATTCAAAAACGAATCTTGTTTGTATTTTTTGACAATCACTTCAGCCACAGAGGCGGTAAAACGATCAGAAATCCCGTTTCCACTCGCTTTCTCATTACCCGCACTGCCCAAAATTCGCACCTCGCACTTACTGACGCTTGCGACTGCAACAGAGACGTGTCCTCCACCAAAATCATAAAAGAGTACATTCATTGTCTTTTCCATGGTACTCAATGCATAAGCAATAGCAGCCGCCGTTGTCTCATTCAACATGGCTGCCACCCGTACTCCTGCAATTTCAGCCGCATCGATTGTGGCTTGGCGTTGGGCATCCTTGAAACAGGCAGGAACGGTGATGACCACATCTTTCACCGCCTGTTTAGCCGTATGTGTAATTATTTCCCTCATTTTGTTCACCAAAACAGCAGTTATTTCCTCAGCGTAGAACTGACCATTGATTAATGGACGACCAAAGTTGCCGGCGTCTGGAGTGACTTGGAAGGTAATGTTGTTGAGTTGTTCCTCTATTTCAATAAATGGTTTACCCAGGAGGCCCTTCGTCCTACTAATGGTTTGCTGCGGCAACCGTACTAACTGCATGCGTGCAGTGGTGCCCACTAATCTGGCATTATTTACAAAGGCCACATAACTGGGAATCGAGTAGCAACAGTAGCTGTAACCCTCGAAATCGGGAACTATCGTTACTCTACCTTCGTGAGGTTTGTAGAGGCTCACGCGACAAAAACTGTCACCCAAATCTATGGCCACTGGTGAATTCATTAGCAATAAATCTATTCATTTGTTTGTCCAAAGGCAATATGTGCGAGAGACAATGCAATGTCGCTGTCACCCATCGATCACGTGATCTAATCAATCGTCTTCGAGGTCAAATAAACTGTCCAAAATTAATGTTACCGGGCTTGCAAAATAAAATGAGGTCGGTTTATGTGCCTCAATTTATTTGCTTCGCCATTTACCTTCATTGGTGTACTTAAGCTTCCAGAACATCCTCCCTTTCTGTTCCCTTTGCAAATGATCTAAGGGTATACATGTCTTAATACTTCCACATTTTGAGTCAAAATTGTGAACGCATCTTACATCAACTACGACAGCCATCGTCTTCATTACTACATAGATGTAGCACAAGAGATTTCGAACTTCAGTAACAAAGTCGGAGGACGACTTTGCGCCTCATTAACAGCATTCCGGCAACTCGAATTATACAATGAGAATCCACTATAATTGATGCGCATGTCCAGCAAAGACTTGTGACTCCAGCTGCACTGTATTCAAATACTTCTAATGTGACTTATTGGTCTTTTATCGTGCTTCTCCACCTTAATAAGCTACTACAAAGTAAGCTCCTTGTAACTCCTGAATTGTCGAATGCATTTTTAGCCAACAGTCTAGCTGAGATCCCGTCAACATCTTTTATTCAATATCAAGTTTTGCCCCTTTCGAAATTGGAATGCGAGAAGGTAGGTATTACAATGCGCATTTAACCATTAAGCCTGGTTGCAGATTTCACTTCCATCTTCGCGACGCTTATGTCCCCTTCCACTCCTCATCCACAATGGGAAATGACTCAGTGGGAGAAGCAGCACTACCAAGGGAGGCGGAGAAGAGCATTGTGTTGTCTGTTTGAAGTCAAATTTGATACAAGCAAAAATATCCAACTATCATTTGAAATTTATTGTTCAAAACAACCGAATTCAGGATTTATCTATACAAAAATCAGTCACAAATGAAAGACCACTGAGCTGACATGACACGCAATTAAGGTTCAACTTTCCCGGTTAGTTCTGCCTTGGCGAGATTGGTGACCATAATTGTGACGGTCTAAAGTTGCTGGTAACAAGGCTAGTCATCTCTGTCACCTCCCTAATTTTGTTCTCCACTTCAGTCAATGTGGTTCGTTGGTGCTTAGCGAGCCAAGTGAAGAGGAAGGCGGCGTAGCTGTAAATGTAGTCTCGCTCCTCCCCATTCAGATGCACGTCTGGTGTCTGTGTAGTCAATCGTAGATTGCAGACAAGCTTTTCCAAATATCTACGTCGCTCTTTCATCATCATCACGCCTCCCTTACCCCCTACCTTATTGGTGAACCGCTTCTTTACAGTGCTTTTCATTGAAGCACTTAGACCCGTTTTCTCCACATCTAAAAGCTCATCTAACTGTTTCACCTTGAGAATTCCACTTGGTGTTAAAATCAACTCAACTGTTGCAGTGCTTAAGAGGGGTTGGAATTTAGAGACTTTAAAGCTTCCGAGGTACCGGTTATCGGATGCCAATGCACGTTCACCTTCATACAGCCGGACCTCCAGATGTGATTCAAGAGAGGCCGGAGACTTGTGTAGCACAACACGAACAACGCAGGGAATAGGTGTGTTAGGACCTATAAGAGTATGGCAAATGCCTTTTGACTGCTCCATGCTGATAGCGTGAGGTAAGACATCGCAAACTTTTAAAAAGCTTGAAGATAATTTAGCCATTTGAGCAGCGTAGATCGCTGCGCCTACAACAACCGCCTCCTCACTATGCAAGGCTTTATTTAGCTTCCTCTGGTGGAAGATATTTCGTAAGAGAACTTGAAGTTGAGGCATGCGAGAAGCCCCACCAAGAATCACTACATCGTCCACATCATTCGTAGAGAGGTTTGCAATTTCTAACACTTCTGAAACGGGCTTCACGGCGCTTTCAAAAAGATCCCAACAAATTGACGTCAACTCGGTCCGCGCAAGAGATCTGGAGAAAGTAAGAGAAGAGCCCAAGCCTGTGATCTTAATTGTGGCACTCTGTTCATAACTAAGAATGTGTTTTGCGCGTTTACACGCATTTCGAAGACGCATGAAGTCTTGCTTATTTTCTCTCACATCGATACCACGTGACCTTGCAAACTCCTCGGCCAATTTTGTTGCTATGCGTTCGTCGAAGTTATCACCACCCATGGCTATGGTTCCAGCAGTTGCAAGCACTCTACATTGTGTGGAAGTAATTCGACAAAGCAAGGCACTCACATGACCTCCTCCCAGATCATAGAACACCACGTTCTTAGGGTCTTTCATAGGTGCAGCATTGCAAGTGGCGTAGGCAATCGATGCTGCTGTAGTCTCATTAAGGAGATGCACTTTGTAAAAGCCTGCGATCTCAGCAGCATTTACAATGGCTTCTCGTTGAGCATCGTTGAAGAAGGCAGGCACTGTGATAAATGTCGTGTCCACACGACGCTCCATCCTTTCTTCGGCCATCTCACGCAGCCGACTCAATAGCATTGCAGCAATCTCCTCAATTAGGTACTGGTTGTCATGGCACTTCAAATATTCACTCCTCCCGTTAGAGCAAGCGCTGAATTGACAGCAAAGCCCACCAGTAAGTCTTGCCACATCGGATGGACGTCTGCCAAGAAGGCGTTTTATCGAACAAACACCGTTTTTCGGATCCCTTATTACCTCCGCGTGAGCTAAATTCCCAACAAGAGGCGGATCGGTATTGAAGGCAACATAACTATGAATGCACCTACATGGATATTCACTGACACTGGAATCCGTAAATATAGTTACTTCCTCAGTGATGGGATCATAGATGGCACACCGACAGTGGGTGTTACCATAGTCAATTGCTAGTGGCGGTAGACGCCTTGAGTTCTGATACATGATGTTTCCTCACAAAGTCCTCTTCTGCCTTTACCCTCTTCCTACACCAATCGATCTAAACAATGCAACCAGAATCAGCTGACTTTAAATGTTGTGAACTTTGGAAAACTTCCTCTCACGGTGTACTCGAAGCTGGAGATTTGATTTCTGCTTATCAGATCCGTTTCAGCGTGCGCGTGGACTATCGAGGTGAGACGGTTGACAGGAATCAAAACCTATTACAACGTCGAAGCTGTCAATCAACCATAGGACCAACCAAACTCACACAGTTTTAAAGTCTGTACTCGATGACTTCAATGGCTCGATAACTAGCATCTCATGTGTTCGGTTAGCCACATAAAACCGCAACTATTTGAACGCCTTACCTTAAGTCAATCACCCAGTTAAGTGTTTTACTCAATGAACTGCATACTATTGTTGAGACAACGCAGTTGTCCTAGCCTTCCAGGTGGTCCCGATTCCTCTTCCTAATTGTCCAATTGACATGGCTGTGAAGTCATCATCCCGTTGTCAACTGAAAATACGACTAATTGCAATCGGTGTAGCAAACACGAAAAATAGTTCTTGATACCAAAGAACTGGACTAGAAAAGCAAAAAAAAAACATCGATGCAGTTCAAGTCAAATTCCAAATGTGAAAGTGATTTTTCACGTTCAGTAACAGCCTCAAGGAAGTTCACCAAATCATTTACTTGAAAAAGTGTACATTGAAACAACAATGACCAGCTACCAGTAGACAGTTTCAATCACAAGTCATCAGTAAACATGGAATTCCAGTCGCGAAGGAAGGCTTCCTCCATCTGTCGGCGCAGTGGCTTTTCCCCATTGGGACCCACTATATCACCTTCACCAGCGATGACAAGACCTGCGCCTCCGCTGTATTTGAAGTAATCCCCTGACCAATTCGACGTGCCTTTGGCCAAAAATCAACAGAATGGTTATGCACAACCTGCATCTATAATGTCACTGCAGTCGTTTGAACCCACCAATATAGAGAGTCTTATCAGTAACCATATATTTGCCGTGGTTCACTCTTGCGAACGGAATGGCCTTCTGCTCCGGTGTCACTGAAGGCACCACAAAGAATCGCTGTGGAGGTGAAGCGCACTACGGTAAGTAGGCTAAAAGCAAATAATACTTAGCTACATTTAGCTGTAGAAACACACAATTCTGATTCTGACTCCGTTGGCTCCATCTAAGGCGCGAAGGGATTCCATGTATTGACGCTGATTCGATGAGGTGTGATCCCATCGGCTCACGAGGATGCGAACTTCCACATTGTTCTCCATGGAAGCCTTTACAAGCGCATCTGTCAACGCAGGCCAGTACCTAAACGAAATTGTGACAAATGAGCAGGTAATTTGAGGCATGCAAAATGATTTCTAGTTAAGCAAGGCAGAACATGTTTGGATACAACGAAGGTAAAAGCATCGACAATCTTGACCAACTTTAAATAAGAAAATCGCACTTGTAAGGTTTGCTTGTATAAGAGTCAACGATTGGTTGAAAGTCCATAACAGAAATGTAGATAAAGAAACCCGCAGAGTCGATCACATGAAGGATAGCTTCTAAGTCGTCCTCGCGGCCCGTCGGTCTAAGCGGTGGAGGTGACATCTATAAGATACAACTACGCCATTGAATGCTCATGTGGCGCGTCTTTACGACAAACTTTGAGGCACCAGCTACTTTCGTGGCAAAGAAGATTCACGATTACTCAGTTGAAAGGATAAGATTGCATGCTGCTTTCTCAACTCACGGAAACATAGACCTCCGCAGGTATTCCATTCATCGTTAAGCGCATGGGATTTGATCGGTTATAGATGGTTGTGTATTCTGGACTCCAGTTAATCGGAAAGACAATGTCAGATCGTGCGACATAATCAAGAGCGCCAATTAATTTGGCTAGATCTGTTGTGAGAGTTCGGCAAAATCTTAACAGCACACCAATCTCCTTCACCTGAAAAGTGAACAAATAGCCTATCAATAGATTAACGAATAAATTTGTGTTAGTGATGTTTTTGTTGCTTTCAAATACCTGAGTCAAGGACCTCCAATCCATATTTGCACTGCCAATGTAACCGTGTAAATTGTCAATTGCCCAAAGTTTGGCATGTTGGACGCCCGCTGAGAGCAATTTAGCCATATTCAAATACCTTACTTTTGCTCCTTAAAAGCGAAAGAGAATCTGACAATTACAATGAAAATATAGCGAGTAACTAAAATTCTAAATCCATAAGCTATGCTGCATCACCTGCCGCAATTAGGCTGTCCAAATCATTGTTAGAACTTTGTGGAGCACTTGTGACTATTCTGACGTCGATGTCTCCACTCTTAGTCAGCAATTTTTGAAATATACATTCACCCTAAGAAGAAACATGCTTGACTCAGCCTAGGTCATTGCATCCCATTCATGAGATGAAAGGCAGGAGAGAAGATATATGAAGGGTCACATCTGAACTGGATTCCAAATGTCTCGCCACGGTAGGCTAATAGGAACAATTTGGCATTTGCAAACCACTACATATTCCATGAGCATTCAGACATGGCTACGATAGGCAACGTTTTGCAGTATCGAAATCAGTGCTAACCTGATAGGCAGACGACGAGTTATATACGTCTTCACGAAGCATCGACCAGTAAAAGGACGCGATCGAGACATTTCTCCGCGCATTGTAGAGCAGTGAATTCCAGGCGAAGACAGTAGAAATAAAACTAGGTGCGGAGGATGGGTAGGCAAGTCCTTCAGGAAGGCTCTCCGCCAAGAAGGCGGTGCAACTTTCTAGGTTAGCTGTTGCACCAGCTAACATCACGATGGGAGCACCGCCGAAGGTGAATGAAATGCAGGCTACTGTTAAAATCGCCAACGCCAACGTTGCAATGCTCATTTTCACTCAACTTGCGAGAATGGAAGCTATCTCATTACAACCAAGGTTATAGGAGGGAACCGACCCTCACGAGGCAGACTGAAAGCTGCGCCTATCAGCTTAAAATCAGTAAAACGGACGAGCGCCGGATCAAATGTAAATCGGTGGGCCGAGCCTCACACAGCAAATCGGCCAACTCGACTGAGCTAATGAAACGAGTAAATTAAGCCTATCAATAAGGACAGTACCCCACAGACCAATCAGCTACCCAACCGTGGCTCGAATGCACCAATCAACTTTACCCTCTGTTGGATTTGCGACACCTTTTCAAAATAATCTTCTGTTATTAAACTGCTAGTTTTAATTTGCGGAAGCATAAACCTTTCCTCTAAAATCTTGTTTTTATTCACTGACTTGGTCAACTCATGAAGAAATCAAGAAAAACAGTCATCTGGACCATCTTAATCTTGGCCGAATGGATTTCCCCTAGACTGCCCCAAAATCCCGCTTTGCAATGAAAACAAACAGCGCGAATGGCAATATAACATTGTTAGATCAGAAGCTGTTATTTTCAAAACTTCCATTTTGATGCTTTGTTTGTGTGATCACCTGATATTTGGCGATTACTTTGAGATTCGCCTGGTAGTTATATGTGTGGTTTGGCTGTCGGGTCAGGTTAAGGCCCAGTTCCTTTGTTTTCTCTGGAATACATGTGTTCAGCTTCACTCAATGTCTTCTTCTACTCGGTGGGAAGTCTTTGGACGCCACATCCATTGAGTAGGATAAGGTACTATGTAGGGTTGCATACTTGTGTTACAAGAGGAGGCGTGGGGCTTTAGCTTAACTCGAAGGAGATCCTACATAGCAAAAACCAGAAGACTGCCAGTGAACGTAAGTCATACTGATATTTGAATAAACAGTACAACCAAAAACGAATGCTTCTCAAAGTGTTTAAATGGATTTAGAGATAGCTAACGATGGCGAAGCTGTCGAGATCCTATGGGTATTTTCGGTGACCAAATTCTGCGAGACTAGAATTGCCCACATGTTTAGGAATCCAACAGGTGTATGTGGTTCACTTATGCTGTCGGTTGGCTTGTACATTTTTCTACGAATTCAACTGTGGCGCTCCAAGTCTTTCCACCACCTAGGAGAGGACATTAAGTTTGACTGAATGCCCGCATTCTTGGAGGAGAAGGGATTGACCCCGCGGGACGAATGGCAAACTGACTGTAAGGCCTACGGGTAATCACACACACACTTGCATAGGCGAAGGCATTTTGTCCCGGTCTCTGTGGGACTTTCTTATGCCTCCTTTCTACTCAATATAGCAGGTTTTAATTACCATAATTGTCCTCTTTCTCTCAGATTGGCGACATCGTTTCCACTATGAACCAATCGACGTTGCAAGTGGGCGCGAATGAGATCTTTTTAGAGCTCCTTCGGATAGTTTGCGGGTTGTGCGCGTCAGGGTAGTTCTTAGTGGATTCTCTGTCCTCAACGCCTCTGAATGCAAACTTGATGGATTGCATGCTCACTTTTACCAGAATTATGGTGCATATGGAAGGCTGTACATGAAATCATTATTATGAACTCCATAATTATAATTTGGCTAGAAGTCGATGAAAAAATTATTTATTTGGTTCGGAGTTGACCTGTATCTCAACATTACCGCGTTTTAAGTCGGGCGACATCTCATACTTCTGATGTCTGACTTCCGAGGCAAATAGTTGTTGTTATTTATTTTCTTTTAATTAAGTCCAAAGGAGTGCTGTCTCAACCATAAATATCTCTTTAAACATGGTAAATCCGCAAAAGTGTAGATGTATCTGTAATACTGGCGAACTCTTTGGTACACGTCTGGTCCTTGTAGGCGTGGGCTGACTTTTGGACCAAGCCAAAGCTTAATCCCATCTTCTCCCCTGTGGTACATGTAGTCAGCCCAACGTGATGCCTTCTGCTTGGTGGAAAGTGTTGGGAGGCTAATGCCCTGTCCGTCCGATTACCGGTGGCAGTGAGGACTTTAAGCATAGCAGGGATTCTGCTGGCCGGGCTAGCTCATAAACCACACCAAAATCTCCATCCCTTTCCTTTGCCTCTGAATATGTGTCCGCCCAAATATTGTACACTACTATCTGACGGGAGTCTCAAAGGACTACACTCGTCTTAAAAGGTTCCAGCACTACTATGCTGCATTCCACTACGTTGCACACGTAGTGAGTGATATTTATAGTAAAATTCCGTAGACATTTTAGGAATGGGAGAGTTTTATACCAACATGGAAGTCAAAATCTTGGCTTGGAGGAGTGTGCGAATAGCGCACTTACACTCGAGGCAACTTGTCTACTTACAAAACAAATCGCATTTCGATGCCTCAAGTTAATCTTACACCATGACGTTAGGCGAGCACTTTAGAGTTTGTCTGGCCCCTGTACACAGGGCTGACCTTCGGGCCACGCTGAGGCCCCGTCAGCCCTGTCGTCTTCGGAATACATGTATTCAACCTCACTTATGCCTTCTTTCATCCTATGGGAAGTCTCGGGACGCTACACACCATATCTGGTAATTTTCTTTATAATTTCGGTACATTTATACTGTGGTTTTTGAAGCACACGAGAAATTCTAAGTTGCCTAATCACAGAGCAATCTGTTCCACGGACCATATTAATAATGTCCTAGCTACTTCGTAAAATGACAACGCAGGTTCTGCCATATGGCTATGGACTATTGATGTTAAGCCCGTCACGAAGGTGTCGTAAGCGTAAAAATCGTAGAGGTCTTATGTGCCGTGAGTACAGACTTCGGATTAAGATATTGTTCGTGGTCCGCTGCCTGTATAGTGCTTTGTTAATTCAACTTTGGCAACCAACTTGCCCTTTTTGGGTGGACTGTCGGAATATATGCACTCAATCGAGTAGTATGAAACACTATACATAAACGAATACTTTTATTTCAAGAAAAAGTGCAAGGGTGAGCGTCTGAGACTTCCAACCACGTTGGGCCGAATACACATGTTCCTAAAAGAAGGAAGAAAGAGGTCAGTCCGTGCGTACAAAGAAACCACAAAACATCAGGTGATCATGTAAGCAGAGGCTCCAGCTCGGCCCGAAGGCCAGCTATCTCAACCAAGGGCAAGATGAGCACCTAAATGACTGTCCACCTTACGGGTGGCCAAATAAACTAAGTACTGTGTGGAGGTTATAAATGCTACAGTGCACTAAAGGACACTATATATTTGGCAGTTTGTATGAGTAATTGTGACTTTGGTAGTTATCTAGCTCAAGAGGGGCCAAGGTCTGATCTATCGTCCTCCTTGAATGAATTTTATCGTGCGTGCAGCAATGCTTCGTTTATGCGACCACATGGCGTTTAGCGGTCATTCCTAGGATATGGCTGGCCTTTGTACTCGTGGGCTGGCCTTCGATCCACGCTCAGGCACATTTGTCCTGTTTTCTTCGCAATACATGTATCCAGCCTCGGTTACTGACTTCTTCCATCCTATGGGAAGTCTTGCAACACTACACATGCTAGGACCATAAATTCATGACCAAAATAGTGCACCAAATTAAATTTTAATTTGATTACAATTTAATTTTAGTTTATCAATTTTAAATGTTAGATTCTCCAATCGAAATTGCATCGTTTGTGAATACCTTATTAAAGAGTTTTTCACATGCATACCTACGGCTCTGAGTTGCTTCATTATTGCATATCAAAAACCATTGCACTTTTGCTACTACGCTAAGAAGCGAGCTTTCAAATACTCGAGGCGTTGCCCTTTTGGGGTTGGGTGGCATGTTGTCGTATCGTTTGTGTTTTCAAGGCACTTTTCCTAGAAGCCTTCATACAACTGCTGTTATTCAGAAGCAACCAGCTCGTGATCGTCAAAGAAGGCGGAGGAAAATGCCTCCTCCTTTCCATAGTTTGCCATTTTATAATGAGGATCCGTTGGGGACTCTCAAATTTGGACATCTGTTTCCTGCAAGCATTCCCGGGTCATGGGGAACAACTAATGCTAAAACTATAGAGAAGTTGTAATTTTACTGCAATATCTGTCATGATGCATAGCATGTGACATGCTTTATTTAATTTAATTATTGACACGTGAAATCGGCACTATTTTTTTGTTTATTGGATACTCAAGCCCGCCTACATGTATTTTTAGCCACAAAATCGGGCAAGCTCTGAGAGTTCGGTCTACTCTCTACGATAAACTTAAGGAGCTTTACTATCATGAACAAAATTTATGGTATCATCGTCTGGACCTTCCTCTGAGTTGCACAGGTACCCTCGACTTTTCCCAGTACATTACTCGAACCAGTCTGCGTTCCCTGAGCGACCTCAATCAAATCTATTCTTCACCGATAAACGTAAACATCAGCTCCGTTAAAAATCGGATTAAAGAATTCCTTACTTTGTGCCCCTTGCAACCCTATTCATCATCCACTGAGAGACAGGAATTCTTAAGCTCGTTTATGGAGTGCATTCATTCAACCCTGACTGAGTATTGTGATCAAAGTTACTTGCGCACCGGAGCCACCCAATCGAGCGTAGGTGCCAAGGTGGAGACGTTTTTCAAACGATCCGGTTTCGCTGATCTCTACGACACCACTCGCATTGAGAAAGAATGTCTATCAGAGGATGTCTGGGAGACGACCGAGGAAGCGATTCTAGATTCGGAAGATCTGCTTCGCTTTCATGTCCGTGGAAAGTTGGCCTGGCAGCTTCGTGCTGACTCACCTCTCCCACCGGTAAGCCTCTACAATTTATTCGGTTTTGTAGTTCAACATGCCGGACTACATTTGAGTTCTGCATAAAGTTATCTCTATACTCTGTGTTGCATTTTCCGAAACTCTAGAACACACTACATCTACTACGTTTTTCTTTCATTAATTTGAAGTAATTCAAACTGTTTAACTGGTATTTTTCCTCATTTGTTACTTTTTTCTTGTCAGCCTCCCAATTAGAACGGTTTTTAAGCCGTGTTATTGACTATTTTTGCTCTAAACGTTTTTCAGAAGGGTTTGACTATGCTTCCCTTACTATGCTAAATGAGCTGACTGTTTGAGCTTAGAGTAATAAACATGCTAGGTGATTTCGCTACGAAGATCGATACATTTGTGTGAATTTTGGAGTCGTCCCCTTGATATCTCGGTTTCTAGTTTCATGTACGGCCAGTTAACTAAATCAATCATCCCGGTCAACTTTTCCTTATTTGGTCCGTAGCAAAAGCGTTGAGGTGATGAAATATTCTTTACTTATTCTACCTAGTTCGTCAGTTTATCAGAGGAATCCTGCTTTGAGGACAGATTGCCACCCGACGGTAAGCTCTATCGTCCCGAGGTCTTTGGTTTGGACCCTGTTGATCACTACGATTTCAGCTGCCTGCCCTTCGTCAACAACATCCACTCGCCTGAGTACATTCGTTCCGTGGCTGGTAAGGCTCTGGGTCTCACATCCCTACCAGTAGTTTCGGTGATAACTGAATTGAAGAGAATAACACCAAATAGGTTATTATTTGATGTGATGCGAGCTTTGTGCTGTCAAGCTGTCCCTGGACCCTGCACAGTTTATGCGTAGTACTCGAGCCATGATCTGAGTCCAACCGCCTCCACGGCGCAGACAAATTGCACTCACAACCGAGTAATAATATGCATAAATATCGGAAACACTGGGAATGTGGCTTGATTCCCCTTTACTGGTATACAGAAGAACAGTTCGCCATCTAAGGCTTGTCTCATAAATACCTTTTGCTCAACTCTTCTCGGCGTAGGCTACTGGCCGTCAAGTCCGTTTCTGCCTGAACCGGTGAGCGAAGAGCCCTGCAAATTCGGCCTTCTAGGTGTGGTTGACGTAACACCCTCATCAGAACAAAGTCATTTCCATTGTATCGATGGCTTTGCCTCTTCCGACTCCTTAACTTGTGAGGCCCTCTCTACTGGTATCCTGACTGCCTTTGCTTGGGCCAGTGCTGTAGCCTATAACCAAGGTAGTACTTTTGTTTGGGTCGTTCCTACGTATGGTTTGTATTTGAATCCGCAAGCGTTCCTCGTTTTAAGAAATTTGTCTGACTTGACTTGTGGGTTTTTTTGGAACTTACCAGCTTTACACTAGGTCAGTGAGTTCGACTCTTTGATGTAACAAGCCTTTCTTTTGTCTTCCTTAAGGCTTTACACTCTACAACGAGCTTGAAAGTCCCTTCAGCGTGCAGTTGCTACTCTTTGACGCCATTTCAGCCACGTGGCAACTTGTTGCATATCAGTTGAATTCCCTATGTTCTCTTTGGAAGGCTTCGGATGCCGGCGACCCTTTCAACCTCCTCTGGAATTCACCTCGTCTTCCTATGTTCACTTCCTTCGGTTCGACAGATCCTGCTTCTCTTCAAGCGTGAGTGAATCACTACGCCACGGACCCATGTACTTAACCCTGTGAAGGTTTAAAACCATAAAAATTCTCTGATAGGCATCGTCTGAACTCGGAGGCACTGGACTTGTTGATCCGAGCCATGTTGCTTAAACCAACACTAGCAGAGAAGGGAGCGCAT
This sequence comes from Hydatigera taeniaeformis, assembly GCA_900622495.1. Lineage (NCBI taxonomy): Eukaryota > Metazoa > Platyhelminthes > Cestoda > Cyclophyllidea > Taeniidae > Hydatigera > Hydatigera taeniaeformis. The sequence goes on along the minus strand of UYWX01020327.1, from coordinate 155,597 downwards.
AGGCAATCGCGCTTAATCCCCAACTCAAACATTGAAGAGAGGGAGACAAATGTTGAGACGGTGGAGTCGACAGGTTGCGAAGCAGTTAAACTAACAGGAGCAGAGCATGCGGCTCTTCTTGCGGCTGAAAGCGAAGAAACGAATGTTAAAGGCCACCCAATTCGTGCTTACTCTCACCCTTCACCACATCCCAACGAGGTCTTCTTTTTAAAGGTACGTTCTGAGGGAACTTTACTTATTCCTCGCTTCATCTGTCTACCATTACCTTATGTTTTGTTAAGATCATTTATTGGAAACCCCAGTAAATCGGGGTTGGAGACAGATCGTTTTGAGTGCGCAAGAATTCCCATAACGTAATCTATTATTCGAGGCCAATTGAACTTCTAGCATTTGTAACCTCAGGTACTTTCTGTAATCGTGCATTAAAAGTCGCAAAGATGGAAAAAGTTGGTCTAGCTCTTTTTGAGCAAGTTAAAATTCCTTAAGGGTTAAGGGGCTTTGTGCGGTGGGGTGATGAATTCGAAGCATCACTAATACGAGAGAACTGATTTTCTTAGCTTTTGAATGGATGTTGAAAAGTCATGTGGTTTTGAGCATGGGCGACGGAACCGCTGCCAAGCAAACGAATCGTTCAGTGGCGTTTCGCGTTGAGGCCAATAGCGCTATTGCGAAATGCCAATGAAAGCGGAACCGTTTTGCTCAAAACATCGGCTAAACAACTAAATAGTAACTTGCTTCGTCTTTAAGGATTTTCACTCCTATTTTACATCGATTTGTGTGAGACGTGAGGGTCTACCCTTTTGGATAATCCTGTGCAGCCTGATCACTCCACCCCGAACACTGCTAATGCCATCACCATCGCTGATGGCTTTTTACTTCACTTTACTGTACTGCTGGGCTATAGCTCACGGAAAAAGCGGAACTGCTGCAGGAGATGCGCGAGAAGATGCCGGCGTTTGGAGGAGCACAGAGTTTCTTCTACGAAGAGGGCAGCGTTGTGCCACTAGAAAGTAGGGAGGCGTTACGCCAATTCCGTCTTGATCGCCGTGCTAGGACTGCACATAGCAAGATCCTTCGGCGTCCGCCGCGGTGGCGATAGGCACTTTTAATCTTTGGTTGTGAGTCCAATCCAGACCTTGGTTAATCTCGACTTCCTTTGAACATTTCTTGCCTGGGACTGGTGTTTGTTAGAAAATTGCATGAAATTATCTTGGTACTTTGTTTTACTCCGACATGAATCCCAACATGTATCTTCTGAAGCCTTAGCGATAATGTGTCGAGTCCCCCATTTGCAAAGTCTGTTTCTTCATAAGTCATATCAAGGTAGTGATTAGGCTCTGTAATACAGGCTTGCCACCGATGCACCGATGAACTCAAAACAGAATATTAATTGACAGCCGAGGGATGTGACAAGCCCCTGTGGCGGCTAGTACATTTGAATAGTACGAGTTTGATCGACGACATTTTAAATGTCCCAGCTGATCTCATACAATTTATGAGTAGCAGAAATCATACGGATTCGACCATACCATCGATTAAACCCATTTTGAAGATGACTGATATCGCGGAAATACAAGTTCTGGTTTATCCTTTGTCTTGGCCTTGTTTGGTTGCTAACATGGTTTTTTTAGGCATTGGTTGCAAACTGTAAATTCAAGGGCCCTTCAGTTTATTACAATACCGACGTCATCCAGGCCTTTTATTCTACTAAGACATCCTTGATCTCTGTGTTTAAGGTCGTGTTCTGTATAAAGAATAACTGCTGTGATACGACAACTTGGTAGTAAATTTCAGCTGCTTTTCTATTCTTGCATGTTGTCCCACCTAGCAGGCAAAACATCAACATCGAGACTAAGTACTTTTGAAAATAAAGGCCTGACTTAGTGATACATAAAACTGCGACTTTGTGCTCTACACCAATAGTTTTAGTGCACAAATTAGTTCGAGAGGTGAGAGAGGACCACTATCGCTATGACAGCAAGGTCATTAAAGTTATCGCTTCGACCACTGCACATAGATTAACAGCTGTAATCATTCTTATACCACTAACAGAGTCGACTTCTTCGAAAATGGTAGCAATATATTTACTCATTTATAAAATTCGAAGATTGCGTTGCTCGCTGTAAGCGACATAGGAAGAGAAATTGGGTTTCAGTCCTAAACTTGGTATAAAGGCATTACTAATGAAGGTCAGTACTGAAAAGTAGCACTTCAATTACCCATTTAACGTAATTAAGAAGAGAATAGGTCCTAAGTTGGATGCTGCACTGCACATCTGGCGACTAGAATTTCAACTCTGATGGCATTGATTTCTGAGGACCTGAGAGACCGGCAATAAGATTATCGACTGCGCGTTTAGCCATCAGCCTGTATGAATAAAAGGGAAGCATCATTGGGAGTTGTGCAGAAAGAGGATTGAGCTTACCATCGAGTCTCCTCGGTAGCGCTCCCAATGTGTGGCAAGACGAAGCAATTGGGTAACTTTAGCAGCGGTGAGTTAGGAGGCAGAGGTTCCGGCATGGTGACATCCAAACCTGCACCATATAGTCCTCCGGCCTCGACTCCCTTTGTTAGGGCTCGGTACAAAGCCTCCTGGTCAACAATCGCACCACGCGCTATGTTCACGAACACGGCACCCGGTTTCATCTTACCAAATACCTACGGCCTACGTAAACACACAAATCATCCGAATGGTAAACAATGGTAAAATATGGAATCTATTTCTTCTACAACCTTGTCGTCGAAGACGCCTTCAAGTTCCCCATCCATAGAGGTGCAGACACAGAGAAAGTCAGATTGTTGAAGGAGCTCATTGAAAGAAACTGGTTCTGCTTCGATTTGTGTTCCGTCAGACTTGGTGAGAAGTAGAACTGACTTATAGCAACCAGGACGGCGACCTGATGATGAGTAAATAATGCGTTCAGGAGAAAAGGTTGCTAGACGGGTTGCAACGGCAGTTCCAATACGTCCAAGACCAAAAATTCCAACGGTGGAATTTTTCAGACCCTTTCCGCACATCCAGAAGGGCTCCCATGCGCCCCATTTCCCAGCGGTTACGGTTTCAGATGCTATTTAGGAAATAGTCTTTGATAATGCTTAAGTCAATGTAGGTGAGGGTATGACAAAATGAGTACCTTCCCTTATTCTACGCGAAACTGCGAGCAAAAGACTAATAGTCAACTCGGCGGTAGCGTCAGTTAGTATTGCAGGAGTGTATCCTACGCGAATATTCCTGGCTTTGATTCTTTTAAGATCCAGGTGGTCGTATCCAACTGACATAGTGCTTATAGCCTTGAGACTGCTGCCAGCTGCATCCAAAATTTCAGCATCAACACTGACTCCCGGATGACAGATAAGGCCTTTCACATCTTTTACGCGTCTAATCAGGTGCTGTCGTGGTGGTATGCCAAACCCATTCCAGCACTCGTATTTCAAGCCAACTTTTGTGATATCTTGCAATAGCCTTGCGGGTAGTTTCATTGTCACGTACACATCAATCATCCTAATGGCTGATAATCGCAACCGCGACGTTCCAAATAGGTTCGCGAATTTGAGTAAGACAAAACAGAAGGTGGTAAGACGAAGTGTCTAAAGTGCTCCGCCTAATAACAATGTTTTATTAGCACCACATTTTGTATTTTTGATTTTTAAAATTCTTCTACGCATTAAACAGGTTCTCCAGAGTTCTTATCCAAATGTACAGATTTGTGACAAGTTATCGAATTATCCTTGCCTTATCAGACAAGACCAATACAATACCTGGCTGAATAAATAGTTTCTGAAATCCAAGCTGGTATAAGATGTCAGTAAGTGCAGCTGGATACACGTATTCCGAAGATGACAGAGCAAATGGGCCTGAGCATGGCCCAAAGGTCAGCTCACGTGTACAAGGGGCAGACAATGTAATGCTTTGTTTATACGACTACCGAACATTTGGCGAACGGGCTTTCGGGCCATGCCCAGACCCATTTGTCCTGCCGTCTTCAGAATACATGTATTCAACCTCACTTATGCCTTCATCCACCCTATGGGAAGCCTTGAGACGCTACACTCGTGGCAGCGAAAAGCGTACCCGACATTTTTTTGACGACTTTTAGGTATACAGTACTTTTGAAAACCTGCTGCAGCTGAGGCGGAGTCTATCTCTACGACTTGTTCTTCGTTGGCCGTTTGTTAAAAGCGACATAGTGTCCGGGAAAATCTATTGCCCAACAGACATCGCTGTCTTACTAAAATCCTACGTTTTCGTTGCTAAAATTTGCCACGTAATCGACTGATTTCTGGAATAGAGCGGTATGAACAAGCCGAGGAGCAATGGTTCGATCGGATGATGCACTGGTTCAATGCATGCAGATACCCAAAAATCGGGTTCCTTTGGCCGGAAAGTCGAGAACTCTTTTCACGACAAGAAGTTTATAATTCAACCAGCAAAAAAGGTTGTAAATGAATTCTACTTTTTAGTGAAGAAATCCAGGAGGAAGTCTGAATCTATCGAAGTGCAATAGATGAAGATACAGGCGAAAAGGGGGCGTGAATTGGAGACTGACGTCTACATTTGGTTTCATCTTAGTCCCGTGTTCCACAGACAAGCTATTAACAACTGAAGCGACACCGCCGTGTACCATCTAAAAGTTCCGTGTCGGAATTTTCCAAACAAAATCCGTGTTTAGGTGTCGGAATTGACACCACAGTTCTCCCTGCATGCGGGACAGCAGCTCATCCCGTTTTCCCTGAAACATAATTGTCTTATACCAGAGTTCCACCGTCTAGACGTGGAAGCAATTGATGGTCAACAGGCCGAACGCAACTCCAGATCCAGTTAAAACTGCCGAGAAGACTAGGTACGGTTCCTCAGTCACGTGTTGTCTGTCGACTGGCGCGGTTGGTTCGTGGGTGCTTTCATGTAGTACCGAATATGTTGTGATGGCTGGCGCGGGAGGTGTACCAAAGGGGAGCGCCGAGGACGTCGCTCAAAAGAAGAGGAGCAGTGCAATGCTTTGTTTATGCGACTACCAGACGTTTGGCGGTCACTATAGAATTTATCTGACCCTTTTACACGTGGGCTGGCCTCCGGGGCATGCCTAGACCCATTTGCCCTGTCGTCTTCAGAATACATATATTCAACCTCATGTCTTCTTCCACCCTATGGGAAGCCTCGGGACGCTACAGACAAATCCTAAAGTGATCGCCAAACGTTAGGCAGTCACATAAACAAAGCGCTACAGTAAGTGTTGGCGAAAAAAAAAATCATGCCATGACCCCAGAACCTATTTCCGAACAGTACGGTGACCCTGCATGAAGTCCAACCAAGACCAGAACTGGCCAATTCTATTAGACGCCTCACCCTCACCCATCTTGACATTCTCTCCACAGCAAGCCAACATCTACCTCAAAAAAGCGACTTACATTTTGAGATAAATGGAATTTGAGACAGCCAAAATTCCAGTTGCAATACCAGTAGTAGACCACAGAGTTTAGTTTAACGAAACATAGAAGAACAATACACGCAAGGATGGGATATAGGGGAAAGAAATCGCGACACGATTATCGCAGGTAAAATTTGAAGACCATACCACCACCTCCAAAAAGTGACAGTCTGTACACAACGCCACCGTCATTGATTGTATAAGATGGCGGAAAAGAAACTCACAAAGAAGATACCACGGGGTGAAAAGAGAATGAATTAGAAATCTAAAAGTCCCCGTAGTAGTTGTATGCACGCCGATGGCAGCTTGATAACTGAAGACAGAGTCTGCGCTTCAATGAGGAGAAAGAGAATTTCGTGTAAAGAATTCGTGGAAGCCATTAATTTCACCTTCTGATCACACAATATTGAAGCTGTGGTTTTCAGTGGATCAGGCAGCTCATCAATGAAAGTAACTGGTTGCCCAGACAAGAACTGGCATGTCGACGCTGAATGTCTCCCCACTATGCTGTTGATCTCCAACTGCAAAAATGAATTCGAAAAAAGAACAATGCAGTCATTTATATGCTTAGGTGGGAAGACAAAATGAGACCAATCCACTCACCAACCAATTGGAGTAGCGATTTTTAATAAAATGGGCACAGCTTGTGACAGCACAAAGAAGGCAATGCGAAGCGCAAGTTGAAAAATCTGGCGTATCCGTGTTCGCTGATTGTACCAAATCCGATACTGTCAATGACTTGACATCTCGCCGTGCTGAGAGGAGAGGGCACAGAGGACAGACATCCAATGGTTTCATAGCGGTCTCCTGAAACGAAAAGTGAACGATAAGATTACTGCCAAACGCTTAACAATGAGATTGTCTTTTCAAAGACAAAGCAGATAAGCTCGAGTCATGAAGCCATTGCGACTTTTTCATCTTTTAGCTTCATCAAAGCTGCCACGGCACGCAGATGAAACGATCCTATTCAAGGAACGGCGACATTTTACCCTAGATAATATTCCAACCGGCGACAGGATGCCATTGGTTTGACGTTTGTATTCTAAATTGAGCGAAAAGATTGTGCTAATTTGCTGTCTAGGACCGTTTACTCGAAAAACGAAGACCGCCAGTAGGAGTGGCATGAGATATCTACGAATTCTCCTTCCGTCTCATAACAAGGATTTGCGTCTCTGACAGTCTATGAGGCTTGGCTAACGGTAAGGCAAAAAATTGTCAACATTTGGCCTAACGATGAATTGTTGCTTTTAAGGAGTACAGATTTGGGAAAATGAAATGCTTCTCCTCTCTTCAACCTACAGCCAATCCAAGACGTTCATGGCACGCGTGACACAGGTCGTCGGATTTGATGCCTTGTAAAGCGGAGTGAACTTTGGAGCTGTACGCTTCGAAACAGGTTTTAAGAAGACGCTAAAAGGCAAAATTTACAAAAAAATATCTTGCGTGATGAAATAAAGTAGGTTATAATAAAAAGGCCAATTATTTGTGCCTAAAGTAGGTGCTGTTGACCTGCTAAAGCCAAAAATCAGACAAATAAACGGCACCTGAAACAGGAATTACCGTGGAGGGCGTCAATAGGCTCATTTGATTGAATTAAAATCATACGACCTCTGTACTCAAGAAAGATGCTTTGCGTCCGGGACTAGAAATCGCATTCCATTCGCTTTGACCTGCACTAAACTCCCTTCAACGGGCAAACATTAAGTTTCTTCCAAATCTATGTTCCGGATTTTATGGTCAAAGTTGCATGACGTCCATCATTAGCTGTTGTACACACAATTATGTGAGCCGTCGAGATTTTACGCGATTTAGGACCCGCATCAGAGATGCGTATCAAGATGGAATTGTTGAAATGAAACGGAGTAGACGAGAAGAGATCGACCCAAACAGTAAGGAAAAACACGGTGGAGAAGAAAATAGGATGTGAAGTATCATCATATGACTCATATAAACTTCGGTAAAAAAGAATGAATGGAACTATAGCAGCGCGAAGTTAAGTGCCTCAAATTATTCTAACGTTTTCGCTTTTGTCATGTCACTACAACAATCAAGCCAGACATCCCCTCCCAACAGTGGGGTCATCAACTACGAAAGTTGGCGCCAACGCTTTATGATCCATAATTCTCCTAAGCAGCAATTACAAAGAAGATAAAACTTCCCCTAAACCATTTCTCACCAGCTTCAACCGTGCCACACCGCAACTTCATAGCCTGAGTTCGCATGGCACATCTTGTGACGACCATTTAGATTTGGAAAAATCAGAAATGCTAAATTGTATTTCGAATTGATAATCATAGTTTTTTGAGCATTGGATGGCTGGCTTTTCTGCACCGTAAAAATGCACGTCAGACATATTGGGGGAATAAAAAGCCGGGAACTTCCAGTGAGAGAGATGTCAAGGAATGTATTTGAAACACGTGTACTAGCAAGTCAAATAGCAAGGGCACGGGTTGGAGGCAAGATTTTGGCAAATATGTTAAAAAGCCGAAGAACTGGTGTTTTCTTCAATCGCATCGTTATTCATCACAAAAGTAAGAACTAAGAAGTTATCACTTGCCGCAACCAATCCCCTCTTTATATTTTAAAGCGTACAGTTGCAACCAGTAGCTTTTAAACTGACCAAAAGTCGGCGCAGTGTATTTGCAAGCCCTAATTCATGAGTCTTACCTCAAAGCCCTCAAAATCCTGTTTAAAGGTGGCTTGATGGAGTTGTAGCAATGTGTCATCCGCGATGGGATAGGAAACCGTGACCTAGGGAGGAAAAAAGGGGCCCAACTCGAGATTGATTGACCGATAGGTTGACTGAAGATTTGCAAGGAAGGTCGAACTCACCTCAAGAATGAGATTGAAGAGATCAAGCGGCAAAGATGTGCCAACATTATTAACGAATTGACCCGCCATACTGTGGAAGCTCTTTAAATGAAGATCGCAGAAGGTGTCAAATTTATGACGACATTGTTCTAACTCCGAAGGAAGGGCAATACCTGATTTTCCTTCTTTGGTATAATTAGCGCCAAAAATAAATTCCTCCACAGCAATAAGACTTGAAAGCTGAAAACGCGAAAATTAATGCAACTACATTATGTCCAGAACTTATTCATGTTAGAAATCTATCTCACTTTCACCGAATTCAGAATGAACCGATTGTTTCTAGCACTATTGTCCTCCCCACACTTATAAGTCATTTACCCCAGTCTTGGGCTAAGTCTTGGGAAGCCTCACGGTATAAGTATCTATAAATACGGCTAGAGTACCTTAAAACAAATTTTGTTTCTTCCCTCGTCAGTCCTTAAATGCCGAGTACTATATAACAAAAAAGCATCCGTTGTGAAGGGAACCCCCGGAATTAATAGAAAGGAATTACATCTACCATAAAGGCGAAATGGGTTAAAACTATAAATTAGGTATGAGTGACCTTACATGGCACAGCCACAACTCGGGGTTTTCCGGACACTCAGACTGTTCATTATTGGTGAGGAAGCGGTGGGTCACTTGGACACACCAGGCAAACACCAATCGTGCAGTGGACGATGCCACATCCTCCTCATCCATCTTCGTAGTCTTCGCTGCACGAAGATGGTGGCTCTGATGGTCGGACTCAGTGGGTCCAGCAAGACACGTAGTAAGGCATTGCACCAGTCCAGTAGCATCAGCCAGCTTAACTAGTTCCTCCTCCGCCTCCTCGCCCACACAGTGAACACCGAAGCAGGCAAGATTGGCCAGACTCTGTCCCACAGCGGAGAGGTTACTCTTTGCTGCCCATTTTGTCAGTCTGAGGAAAAGCATAAATAAAAGTGTAGAAATCCACGGCCACTTACAAACCAAACAATTAGTTATAGCGAGATAAAAATAGAGACAGTTTTCCAGAACTTCATTTAAATCCGAAAGAATGGTCCTCAAAAGACTCCATGTGCATGTTTAGACAGCCATTACACTACTGCCTCATTGAAAAATCGAAAGGTAACCGAAATTGCTACACGTCTTAGTTTCAGAACATCATGTTAGTCCAAAACAGACAAGTGAATTCAATAAGGGCAAAAAAGCACCAATTTAAGAACTTTTCGAGCTAACTAACTCCCACAGCTATACGTTGCTTGGCCCAAGACCTAACCAGTACCTTGGAAGCTTTAGAATGAAAATACTTCGGAATACGACAGCCTACTTTGCTTCCTTTTCGGTGCCAGAATGCTGGCGACCACGTCCTTCTTCTCCTCGAACACCTTTTATTCAAGGGAAGAAAATTGCAAAAACGATTTCATCCCATAGCATTTTGAAATCCAGAAACTTCTATCCGTTCTTGTGAAAGCGCTCCTTCATCGTTATTCATGGCAGTAAGTTCTTAAAACTATGGAATGCAAAGCTTTTTCTTTTCGATGCGAATCATTAAAACGTCACCCAAAAATGACATTCGTGGAAAGCGATAAAGGCAATAACACTCGCACCTAGCCAATGGTGACGTAAGTACTTTGGTGAAGTTCTTTTTGACGCTTAAGTTCAGCCTCTTTAGTTATTCCTAATTGTTACCACATTTCCATTGCAAATGAAGGCGCACAAGCATAAATCCACATAGCTAGCTTGAATTTGGCCGGTACTACCATTGCCCCGACCCGTGTTTCCTAAGTAAACCTATCCATAGGGCTTAAGTTCGTAGAACGGAACACTTCGCATGGCTTTATCTCATCCAACGCAGTACGTTAATAGTTCAGAGTCAAAAATTTACCTCCTTAAAGTCAATTTTTTACCAAAAGGAAACGTTTTGACAACGGTGAAGGATTTAAAAATGCACCGCAACGGTAGGGTCAACGTTGTTAAATAAGTAAAAGCGAGTTCAGATGAAAGCATTGCAAACCACTTTGATAGACACATACACCCTCAGCAACATTTTACAATCGTTTTTAACTCCCAATACCATGCAAAACAAAACAATCTCCAGGTAGCATGGAGAGAAGGAGGAAGAAATGTGGGCATTATGACTCCTGGACGAAACGACGCTTACTGTAAGTCCTGCACCTTCTCTACCAACACCGAGAGTGTGGAGCAAGCCTGATTGAACATTTGAGAGATGGCAGGGATGACATTATTAATTCGAGTTTTGAGCTGTTCCAGTATCGGCCTGCAAGCCACCGTGACAGCGGGGGGTGGGGAGGTGTTCATGACGGAGCTACCATCGCCATCGTCATCGCCACGGTGACGACGAGTCCCGACAGTCCGCAGATTACCATTATCGGTACTTGCATCAGAGTTGGTGATTATGTCAGTTGCGGCTGTGAGACGTGCCACGAGTTCTTCCCCCTGCGACAGATATTGGCGGAGGCCTGGAAGACTACGCCATTCACCCCCAACATCACTGCCATCTTCACCCGAGGCGGAAATCCACCGACACGCCTCTTCCATCTGTCACAATTAGGTAAAAGATAGTTTACATGCAACCACCCTCTCAATCAACACTTCAGCACTTTACCACTGGTGTGATTGGTGTCGGTAAGAGAGTAATTACGATTTTAGATAATTCTTAGCTCAGTTCGATACTGAAAGCATTACTTTCGTATTCGACCAATAAAACATGGGTGATTGTCTCTACCTCTGAACTGAGCCTGAAAGAAAAGCGTGATAATGATGAATTTAGTCATGTCGAAGAGATAAAGGGTAAAATTAAAAAAACATTCAGCAAAGGGTTTTCTGGATCACACCTGAGGCAGAGAGAACTTACCAAAGCAACAATTTTGACTTCCGCCGAGTGTTTACACCAGCCGGGAAATTCTTCACGCAGATGGAGTACAAGAATAGCAAGACGAGACTGAAGATGGGACAGGGATGAGTGTTCAAGACTGTTGCGCTGTACAGCATCCTCTTCCACCGCCACCAATACCTCTGCGCGCCACTTTGGCAATCGATTGTGGAAAAGACGTCGAAGACTCGCTAAGCTAGGGAGCGTTTCGTACTCAGTTTCACATTCTCCATTGCCTTCCGAATTAGACCTTTGCGTCAAGTTCACAGGAGCTGACGCTTCCTCCAATTCCACGGCTTCAAGAAGGCTGAGAAAATCAGTTTCTCGTGGACTTGAAGGGAGGACAGACAGCAAAAAAAAATAGAAAAATTGGTGGTTAAGGCAATAATATAAATTGCGAAGACATGAAGAATGGTGGTGTTTAGGTAAGTGCAACAATGATGTGCTATGTGACTGTCTCTAAACAAGAATTTTGTTACCTTTGCCTTTCAGCGTAAAAAAAACCACAAGGTGTAGTTTTTAACGACTGTTTCATGAACAGAAGAAACCCCAAATGATTCCACTTGTCAATATATGAACAAGAATATGATAAAATTAAGTTCAGGTTGGAAGTCCAGAAGGATTCTTGAGATCCCAAATCAATGCTGCTTTATTGCATGCGAGTTTGCAAGGAGATAAAAAATGAACAAGGATGCAGCTTTGTTGAATTTCCCCGACAATCAGCCCGCTATGCTAAATTGGACCGAGAGATGATTGCTTTTGGCGAAGAGAATGAGGACGTGCAATATTAGTCGACCGAGAGTAAGGAGACAGATTCAAGCATTATCGTCGCTCGCCATCTGCATAAAATTCGACGCTTCGAAAATTCGACAAAAAAGTCCTTGAATGCCTCGTTTACAGCAGCCTTAAGTGTAGTTCGAACGGATACCGTACTTAAAATTTGGTCAGACATGAAGAAACATAATCAAGTAGCTGTTTGCAAAGAGTAATTACGAATTACGCATTATAGACCTGATAACAAAGATCGAAGTGTGGAAACTCGAGAATAACCTGCGTCAAATGTGAAGCAGCCCTTGGCGGGACGGTATGCTGTTGTATGCATTAGAAAGAAGATTACTAACACACCCAACAGGACTATCATGTTAAATAGTGTGGTTTTATTGTACGGTGATAACTTTCTAGCACCACAATCAATACTTTGGAAAAGCGCTGATAATTACTGACCTAAAGCACATCATTTCAAGTTCACTAAATCGGTGATGAAGACGACTTGGCAACAGAAGATTCTCATGATGATGATGCAGCCAAAGCAGCAGTTGAGTCGATTGCATCGGAAGCCTATGCGACACTAGAAGATTGTATAGCAAAGATGAAGGCTTTGAAGGGTAAACCATTAAGATGGTGCAAAGTCCCCTTAAAAACGCAGGATACAGTCCTGCACTCTGACAAGTCTGCCTGTGAAATGGTGAACATTAGGTGGGTCATCATGCATAAAAGCATACCAAAAGCCATGCAATTCTTATAGCCTTTCTAACGATAAGTGTTGATTCAAAATGTAATAGCGATTGTTCTTTCTTCATTAGAGTCCACCAATCAACGATTAGATTCAGAGGTTCAAAGGACAATCTCCTTACGATATGGTATCGCTTATCCTTAACCAAGAAAATTCTAGACGACAAAAGCGTATCTAGACCGTCCTACTCAAAATTTACACATTCCGAGATCGTAAAGAATGGACGACTGATCGAAAGGCATTATTTTAACTTTTTCTTACAATTGAAGCAATGAATGCCTTCCATTAGTGGTGCGGTTACTGAGCTTTGGAGACTCACTTTGTTAAATCAATACTGTGCTGAAGGATGTGGGTAACACCTTTGCCACCCCCTCTGGATGATGATGTCCCCGTATGCCGTTTCAATTGGAACTCTAGCAAATGCCCCTCCGTGGTGGAAGGAATGGGATTACGTCCAAGGATAAAGTCTGCTGCTTTTTCACAGACGCGTAGGAGGTCCTTCACGCCTTCCAGATAGCTGTTTGCTCGTTTGTAGAGTTGATCCGTGTGATATCCAAACAGTTGTGCGTCTTTCAACTGCCGCTGGAATGCAGAGGCAATGAAACGAATTAACACGTTCGCATTTAGAGGCTGAAGAGAAGTTCGCTGTCACGACCCGTATTTTGTTTTCCTCACACTTTCAGCACCTTACCGCAAAATGAAAAGGATTACAATATGCGACATTAAACGCTAACTGATGCATAATTCGGCGACCAATACTATCAACCTTAATACAGAACTACAATAGTCACCCGAATGAGGGCGAAATTGACCGAGAGATGGAAACCAAAATTCATTTTTTAAAAACGATTGAGCACTTTAATTTTTTTGACGAAAATACCAGAATGATCAAGTGTATGTGCACCAAAGCACAGAACCCACCAAAGGGTTAAGGGACGAAAGGCACAAATATAAAGTATAACTAAAACGTCAATCGAACAGAAGTCAATGCAGAACCTCCTGCTTGACTCATTCTCAAAAAAGACGGTTATGCTGCGCCAGCTTTTTGATGAAGGCTAAAAAAGAACCCTCAATACTAAGTGATTCACCCATGATTCTACGTCGAGCGGAAGGGTTTCCAAAGCAATCGTATGCACTGACTTGGAGAAGTGATGCAGTGATACAGCTCCAACAATAAGGAAATAATTATGAGCATTGAGAACGAAACTTAAGATGCCTAAGCAAGCCTGATTGAACTAATTAATGGGAGACGGCTTAAAAGAGCGTTTGCCACCATTCCAAAAAAAAGCGTAACATAAAAATGAGCGTCCACTACAATTTATGACAGAAGAAATAATCATACCTTGTACGTGACAGCATAGATGCACGAATTCGTTGAAAAAGCGGTAGTTAACTTTGAGAACCGTTACTAAGGTAACACGAGGATGGAATATGACAGCACCTATGACCTTTCTAACATGAAATAGAGTGCAAAACCTCAATAGGACTCCAGATGTTTTGTTACTAGCATATCCTTTCTCTTCTGATTAACTGCTTTTCGGTGCATACAATGAAGTTACTTTTGGACACAAGATAAACTGAGATGGCAAATCACAATCAAAAATACTCGTCCTTCAGCAAATGCACACTTGAGAGCAAACAAATTAGCCCATAATGCATCACATCTATGCACGCGAGCGAAGTGTAACTGTTTTACGGTGGCGCAATGGGATGTGCCTTGGAATGGATGGTACGATAGGAAATCGATTAAGCACAACCAGTGGCTATTTGTGCTCTCCATTCATTCACTCATTGCCAGAGTGCAAAACGCATCTCTTATTACAAGCATCACAGTAACTTGGTTGAGGTTCGTAGATGGTCAGAAGGCAATATCTATAAGAAATAGATAAATGATTGACGATTTCGTAAGCCTACCATTCGCCAATGCTTAGCACGGGGCGCCAACCTATTTGGATTCAAATGATCTCCACTCCTCTATTTCAGGTGAAGCGAAATTCCAATTAAAGTGCCACAAGACCTTTCCTCCAGTAATTCATCAGTGAGACGATCGATTGAAATGTACACTTGGTGCCAACCCCTCCTAATGGGTTGCGGCCCTTTCCATTGAGTTATCATCTGCAATTTATTTAATTGCTATTCAACAAATTTTATCAGAAGCCTCTCAGCAATGGAGCCAAGTTGATTCAATACATAAAACGGAATATTTAAAATCACTTGAATCCGGTCCCATCGATAACCCATAGCATGAAGATGCAAAATAGCATAAAAGTGGTGAACAATAAAGAAATGAGAACTGCAACGAGGAGCTGGTCTATGCTCATCCGTGATCCAGGAAAGAGCCGCAGAGATCGGATGGAGAGTTGGATTCCTATGCAAATCAGACCCAACCTCTCCTTCCACAATTCACCTAATAGGGGATCCGCCATACCCCCTTCACAGAATACTGACTCGAAGCAAGTTGTGCATAAGTACTTTGAACCGCCCATGACAATCTACTCCCTTTTTGACCAATCCTAAATTTTCTAAATAACCTACAAAAAAGTAGGTATTTGTGCGTTCACAAACGCCATTAAGTACCTATGACGTTTCCACTTTCGTACATGTGAGGTATGCACAAGGAGCGAAGCAACGAATCTAGATGATGGGATGTTTCCGCCCGAGGCGGGCCGGTCCTGCGTTGTTATATTTGAGTTCACGATCAAAAGTAAGTGCACCAGCGAAGAGCTTGTCTTCCACCATAGTCCATCATAAATCAACCATAGCTACTGTTCTCACAAAAAAACTGCAAGAGTGAAATGTTTTGTTGCGAGACCAGAATATACATTGTTATTTTCCAGAGTGACGGGTAAAAATATGAGCCTTACGGCTTGTGCATGTAGGCTTTAACAATGGCAGTGCACAAAGCGGGATTCATAGAAATCTCCAGTCACAAAGTCAAGAGGCCGGTATCACAAATCTGCTCTACAATGTAGACTTCATTTTGAAAATCCATTGGCTTACAGACTGTGCATTCGTGACATGAATGGAATACCGCCAAGACGAGCTGAATCTCGACCACCACTGTAGAATGGGATTCAAGCAGCTAACGAACTACCAAAAAAGCTTGAGTGGCTTCCTGGAATGGCTCAATCTAATGGCTCATCGCAAATTATAATTTGCAAGTCTCCCACTGAGACTTGCATTGTAAAACATGGATTTGTATCAACCACTTTTTGACTACTTTAAAAACTAAAAAAACCGAATTTACATGAAGCCAACAAAATTTCGGTAGTACAAGGTGAAAAAGGGTGACTGAGGAATCTAAAACAACGATATTTTCGATTCGTATTTGTCCACACAAATCTGATTCACATAAGGCAACGCCACAAGCTTCCATTTATGGAAGATTTCGTTCGGACCAGTTGCGCAAATGCCAGGAGGATGTTCGCAAAGGATCAATACGGTAAGGCTACGAGACAGTTGCCGTAGAGCTGGAATCATCCGACAGCTATCAGTTGACCTCCACACATCAGCGCAATGCAAACCGCCAGTCCCTTAACGTACGAATAAATAAGTAGAGGAAATGTCACCTGAGTTACCGGCACAAGATGGGTGCGTTCAACATATCGAGCGGCCTACCCAAAGGATTTCTAGAGAACTAGATCATTTGTGGTTCGTGTCCACCACCTGGAAAACAATGAACCAGACAAATGCTGAACTTTGCTTAAGGCCGGCGCTGCAATCTGGGTTCTACTCTGCTCTGTCGATTAGCACTTATCACACTACTACTACTACGAGACTACTTTTATTATTGCGTAGAAATATAATTAAATAGTTGGTTGAACTACGAAACTATGCAAAGGAAAGTTGTGCATATGTGCATGCGTGTGGGGAACAGTACACAAATTCATGTATCTACGTGCCATCACAATGGCCTACCGTCTCAGGGAACACCGCCGGCACTTGATGTGAGCAGCCCACAAATATTCGCAATAGAGGCCACTTTTCGCCGACTGATATGCGTCGCACCGCCATGCTAAAGTGGCTTTTCGCAGTTGTAAAATTACAAATCGGAATTTGACGTGTTGACCCGTATTTCGTGTCAGAATACTACCGCACCGACAGACCAATGGATAAACAGACGAAGTGGCCCTACCTCAAAGGTGTCTAGACTGACCCTGGGGACGGGGAGGGAGGCAGAGGGGGCAGTGGCAGATGCAGAATTTTCCAGGAAGAAAGGCGTGAAAGTGCGTCGCCAGGCTGCGTAGGCATCCATTCGAGCAGCGAATGCGTCACGCATCTCCTCCAATTCTTCCAGGCTATGGGTGTAGTAGAGGGTGCACTGTGACAATGGACAGCGCTCACAAACCGACTCTACATGGTCCAGACACACCATGAATGCATGTTTTGGTTTCCCATCAGCACAACTTGGCGCTGCTAAAAAAACGAAAAATAACACACTTCTAATTTCTTTGATCAACTTATAACAACCGGACAGTTAATCGCGTCAATAACCCAGTAAAAAAATTGGTTTCGAAATGGCGTAAAGTAGAAAAATTTTGTACCGACCAAACTACTGGTAATGCCTATATAATCCTCTTCCGTTGCATAAAAGACTAGTTATTGTTCCCATTTACCAAAGAATAAATAACCTTAAGCCACTTGGTGAGAAGCTGTTTGTGTTTCAAAGGAATTGTACCCAATAAGTGGCTATAGTATCGGTTCAGATGCCATCACAAGTGATCAGAAGCATGACTATGTGGCAAAGGCTTCTTCCTCAATTTATCACTCAACATTTAACGACAACCTTACATCTTGATCAAAATCTGCCGACAGACTACTCAAATGAGCCTTAATTATATAGAGATGTCAGCAACAAAAGTTCTCGGAAGTTAGGAGAAACCAATTGAAATTAGAAAATAAGATCAGCTGAACTGAGCAGTCAAAGTCCATGGTTCTCAACTGGCGTACGAACGTAGCTAAGACTGGCGCCGCCAATTTGAGTAGCGAATAAAAACTTGAGTGGTCAACTCAAACAGAAATTGCATTTTTTATCAAAAGAAACTAAAAAATCGTCGCCTAACCTCCCAGCATCCAAAAGTAGGGCTGAATACAACGCAAGAATAGGATTTTCGTAACCTCACCTCTTTTCAGAGTTTAGCCGATTTGCACTTAACACAGCAAGGGGAATTTACCAATAAAAAATGTCAAAATATATTCGAATTCCAGCATGAAATTCAAAACTACCAAATTGGCTTTAAGTGGGGAGATAATGTTTAATGAAAGGAGAAGAATCTAAACAGATAAAACACTCGAAAGTTACTTTCAATGCTTGACACTCGTATTCTGCATAACATCAAGAGCTCAATTTGATGGTTACGTGAAATAAGCTAACCAGAAACATACTCTAGTCACAAATATCATACGAAATCAGTGAGTTTGAAAACAGACGAACCCGGAGCAGACCCACGTTTCTTTCCCTGAATTCGAGGCGGATGCACACTCTCATTTGTCAAATCAGGTGCCTTGCAGGGACAAGCAATAGCGGAGAAGAAAAGCGTGGTCTGACACACTGCACAAATGCGCTCGTCATCATCTTCATCCTCATCCCCGGTAGCGTGCTCCGACATGCGATCAATGCGAAAATGGACGGCACGAGCACACAGTGGAAGGAGATGACGACGCGCGCGCACCTCACGACCCACTACAGTGGAGAACTCTTCATAGATGATGCGGAGGTCCTCCGCCTCGAAACAAGTTCGGCTGGCACTTTCGCGATCTCGGAAGCGCTCGGCCGCCATCTCCGTGTAAGTGGCACAATCGACCATCTCCCGTCGGCCTGCAATGACTTCTGCTAGGCGAAATAGCAATTCATCGTTGGAGAAGACACACTGACGGTGCATCTCTGCATAGTGTTCTACGCATGCGCGTCCTATTGGTAGCTATTAAGGGATAAGGAAAGAAGTATGCTCAGTTGCATCAATTAACATCCTCCCAGTTAAGGAAAGAGGCTCGAAGTTTGAAAGGATACTCGAAGCGTTTTACAAGAAACTAACTCGTAGTTTCTAATAATGTAGATTTGTAATGTAATTGAGCACCAACTATAATTGGAACGGCAGAACTATAGAGGGGTACACATGGTAACAGCTAGTCGCTTTCGTTTTGAGGATAGTGAATAGCAGAGAACGCAAAGGTTAATGAGTCTCAGCATCGTTGCTACTTTGCTACTAGATGCGAAAACGTCATTCATTTAAAAATGCTTATTTCAAAACTTATTCCCTAAACACAACGCTGCTCATTCAAATCTCTCAGTGATAAAGAAATACAAATTTGATGGTATAGTGCACAGAACCTATGCAGGTAAAAAAGAATGCACTCAGTATTCTGTGGCCTCCTTGCTTACAGTTGTGGGACTCCACTTAGAGAAACAAAAGATTGGCCAGGAAACAGGAAAATGGAGGGCACGCATTACAAAAACGTAATAAAGGTCAGTCAAAGAAAATTAATTGATTTGAAGTGATGAAAAAGCTTACAATGTCGTAGACACCTAAGTAGAAGTGCTATCGAAATGACACCTTCGTTACTACATCTCAAGTTTTAAAGGTCTCATTTAATAAAAATATTGCAGAAAGTTTAGAGATACTTTATTCATTCATTTATACCTTATACGTGCTACATGCTGCCACAAGCTCTATTTTGCCTCGAACTTGATCATGTAAATAAAAGTAGAGGTGAACATAACCAATGCAAGGAAAATGGAGGCGGCTTTATAATGACCAATTCCTACCACATCCTCCTGAAAGAAAAAAACCAAACCAAAATAACCACTGGTTCTGATTGTTTCTCAAACACAGTGACAGCGGCAATTTCTCAAACATCAGCACAAGAACAATTTCGCATGGACGTGAACACGGACCAAGACCGAACACGCATGGATTAGCTACAGAACGTCCTCATAACAGCTAATCATTGACTCGACCAAACAAGTAGTCGGACCTATCCATCCATGGCTCCGCTACCGCCTTCACCGAAACTTATAATTTTTAACCAAGGTGTCGTCCAGTTCGGTAGACCTCAAGTTTCATATTGAACCTGACCATTTACCTCAGCCTGCAATAAGCCTTTCGTGAAGAGCAGTTTTCTGATGACAACGAATTGAGTGCTTCCACGGAGGCAGGAGGTGCGATAGAGAAGTGTTTGATAACCAGTAGCTCCACGTGTTCCTCCACTCATTTATTCTGCAAATATCACAGTAATACAGCACCTATTTCTCGTCACATGTCTACCGAGCAGTCAGCAGCCAGTCAGACAGCCAGACTGTAGTCATACAACTAGTAACCAATTCAAAATCCCAACTGTCGCAATATGCATGAAGGCATGTGGCATACAACAGAGACCCATCCGGACTATATGACCTTTCCACCCCTTCACAGTTGATATGGTTACTGACCCACCTTCCACTTCTAGAGCCAAACCTTACACACAACTTCTACGCAATACATAATGATATCTCTTTTAATCTAAATACCATAGGGCAAATGCAAGCTGAGACTAAGTCCTCAAAGCGTACTAGTCTTGATGCACATTCATAGCATTCACTTGATACCATGACAAGAGGATTCGAAATGACGAAATAGTATGGAGCTGCATAAAGAATACGACACCACACCTACTGTTGTGTTATGATGGAATGTATTAACAAGCTCATGTATTTGAAAGGTTACACAGGTTACGAAAGGCAATCAGAGGTATCGCAAGCTCTTG
Organism: Hydatigera taeniaeformis; assembly: GCA_900622495.1. Taxonomy (NCBI): domain Eukaryota; kingdom Metazoa; phylum Platyhelminthes; class Cestoda; order Cyclophyllidea; family Taeniidae; genus Hydatigera; species Hydatigera taeniaeformis. Next base: position 135,187 of record UYWX01020327.1, on the reverse strand, counting down.
TTGTCACTTCGTACTTCTGAGGACCGCATATTACAGAGGTTTACCAAAGTTTAACCGCTGCGCGCTGCTAACTTTTAAAAGATAGGTTCGAAAAGGACAAGAAATTTGGAAAACCAAATAAGATTTTACGTCTTCGAGTTGAACACATGGAGTGCGTTGCTGTTCTACATGAATACCACTTTGTAAATTTTCAGGCTTAGAGATGTGGAAGATATAAGCATGGACGATAGAGGCTATTTGCCTCAAAATCAACCACCAAATGTACAGTCACTGGAAATAGACAAATTACAGTGAATACTTTGCCAAAAAGAAAGTATTTGGTTGCCCTGATGAAAGCACTAGGAAATAGTATGAAACTGCAGGCGACTTTCACACAAGGTTATTCGGAATCACTGATAAGGGATGATGAAACATGAAAAACAGATGTTATTTACGCCCAATTCAAATGGAGATGAAGTACGAAAAAAAGTAGTGCAGATAATCTATCACAGGTGATCACAAGCCCGTTGCCTGAGTAGCGAATACAACTTGACCACCTCTGAAAAATGACAGCACCTGGAGACAAATTACGGTAAAAATAGGAAGAGGGACGATAAAGGGTTACTGAGGCAGAAAAGTTTCAGCTTCAACAGGTTCCTTTTAGGTAATGAAAAGAGAGCCCTAGGTATTTTGTACTGATAAATTTAAAAATAACAGAATAACCCTGTCTCACAAAAAAAATGCTTCCGGAAACCAGTTCATCAGAGAAATTGGCCAAGGAAAGGTAGAGCTACTGTTGTCACTAACACCCATGTCCCAAAATCGTGGAATAAGGTAAGATGGTGACTCACCCAGGCGGGCGGACAGACATTAACAGCCTCAGCAAAGTTAAAACCCTGATTGAAGCCAGCGTGGTAGGCACGAGGGAAGGTGACTACAAATTCGCCACAATGCTGGTCAGTGCGGTAGATGGGTACACCCTCAGCCTGTAGCAGATTTGGGTTCATGATGGTGGTGATGTGGTGCAGCAGATCCGGCGATAGATCGAACAATTCACCCGCCTGTTTGCGCATTGCACGCTCAAATAACACCGCGTCCGCACTAGACACACCGTACCACGTTTTTGGCTCGCCCCTGACCGAAAAAACAGACTACGCTGTTATCAATCCTGAGTGCAATGTAAAATTTTCCCACAATACATATGCATAAGCATAAGCTTACGAATTGAGGTATCCCACGCCTTTGCATGCATTAATTGACGACATTAAGTCGTTCCTTTCATCCACCCAACGATAACGGAAGGAGAGTAATCAATAAATAGTAAAAAAATGAAGCATCCACCGGTTAGCTGCTTTCGTAGGTATGTTTTCAGGGATACCTCATACCACAAGTCCTTCCAATTTGAAACTAAGAGGCCCACTTTACGCAATTGTGGCAAAATTCGTGAATCCTTGAAGGCTTTAGCTCATTAACCGAATTATCCATTTGGGAGCCTATCATGCCGGAGCAAAATCAGCTAGAGTTGCCTATTTAACTGCGTTAGGCCTCCCGGTTCTCCGAAATTCGGACACCGGGTTTAATTCGCTTATTTCAAATAAAAAGACTAATTTAATTGGAAAAGAAGATGGCTGCTTAATTTGACTGGAAATCTAAGTCTTCTTCCTTTCATAGAATTATATTTCTGACTCTGTCAAATGGTGAATTCACCTGCTGTATTGGATACACCACACCTCTAAGGTCTACAGTCGTAACAGATTAATCATCAAATGGGTAATTATAAGTGCGGTTTACCGACACCCCATGTCTCTATGACCACTCTGATGACTCCTTGTGCAGTCTTGTACTTCTTCCTGTCCCTGTGTCTGATGTAGCAAGTGTGCAAGAGACATGGTTGGTTAAGCTGGCTCCTTCACCTCACTTGACCCAGCTTGACCTTAATTTCACTAGTGTGTGGGTCCCGATGACTAACTCAAAATGCGTAACGACCTGATTGCAAACTATAAATAAAGGGAACAAAATTTGAGAAGAATATTCAGTAGAGAAGGCGTTTTTAGTTTTTCCATACCCTTACGGTATCGCCAAGGCTACAACGGATTAAATAACTTGTCAAACTGATCTGGACGACGTATGACAAACGCCACGCCGTGGAGACTGAAGATGACCACTATTTAGTTATGCTATAAAATCAACAACAACAAATGGTAAATGCAATTTATACAGGAATAGTGACTTCGCAACGAAGAGAAGTGGAGTAAATACGATCCTAGCTTCCCTATCAAGTAGGCATTCATTCTATTAGGACGCGTTACTGCAGTAGAAGGAAGTGCCTCTTCTGTAAGAGAATTATAGCGATGAGGCCAACTTTCAAGTTCACTTTCGATGAAAATTCGCAAATGAGGTCGACAACTTGTAAGCCCAACTTGCAACACGGAAATAGCAAAAGGCGATCCATGCTTCTCGAACAATGAGTGGGCTTGGAGTCAATGCAATGTTTTGTGGATGGATAAAAGTATGAATAGCAGAGTGCGAGAAGGGACCAGTGCACTGGAGTCATAACAAACATTGATGAAGAACCTCAAAAAGGGATTTATCTAATAAGCTTAGTGTTGGGGGCTCTTCACAGAATGGAAAGCATGCCAACGGCGAAAAATACTGCCGTGGTTTGAAAGAAGAATGATCCAATACTCAAGTATTTTATGTATTTTAGTGAAATTAAGGAAAGAAAAAAAACAGTAAAAGGTGAAGTACATGGTTTGAAAAGGGAGGAATTAAGGAAAACGAAAAAAGCCTAATAATGAGCGCAACACAGGACGGAGTTGTTCAATGATACTAGCACGCATTCTTGGAATCAGTGGCCACGAGTTTCAAAGAGGAAGAGGGAGGTTGTGGAAAGGCTCCTTTGTAATCGGTTTCAATTTCTGTACCAGCAGTAGTGATCATAAGTCGGTTCGTAATTCAACTTGTTCAAAATGTAACAAAAATATCAAAATTGTTTAAAGACAAAGAATAAATGTGGAAGGTAGAAACTCGAGTCCGGCATTCATTGCCATGAAATGATGGCAAAGAAAGAAACCAATAAAGTGGAAAATTTAAATCAGTTGAAAAACGATATGTCTACAAAATACACATTTCAAATTTAGCATATCAATGTTGGGAAAAGAAATCAAGAGAGGATGAAAAGACTTACCAGTGGTTGAAGTTTATGGAACAGCTCCAGTGATCTTCGATGTGCCAGCAGAAGGTGGAGAAGACCATGCCTACGTAACACCAAGGCACCTTCATTCCATCCACGTTGCCCTTGATGAAACGAAGAACCGAGCTAAAAGGACAACGGACACAGAGGGATCAATGAGCCATTTCGACATGCGCCAAGATAAATCGAAGCCACTCACATAATAACGCGACGGTGGTAGACACAAGAGGACGAAAGCAAAATGTAACATTAGGATAGAGGAGAAAATAATATGGACACCCAAAGCCTAGGAGAAAGTTGGGCCCAACAGAATGGTCGAGATGAACCAAGCATCCGTGACTTTTGAGGCACTGAATGAAGGTGAAGAGGCAAATGTTTCACATAGGACTACAAATGCATAGGCTGGTTGAGTACTCCAAAATCTGGTCCGCGCATTGTCAAATCCATTAATGTCGATTTTCCGCTCGAGTGGGTGGGATGGAAGAATATAAATTCATGAAAAAACCACTAATATCAGTGAGAGAACAAACATGCATTTGTGACATGTGAATGCTAGAGATGCCTATAACCTCAGCAAGAAAGTTTCAGCTCAGAGTTCTCGAAGCGAACCATTCCGTAAATAACCTGGAATTCGTCTCTGAGACCAAGGTCTACCTACCACTAAAACTCTGTGCCCTTGAGCTGAACAATGGACTCAGCTCCGGGTATCGGCAGTTTCGATCATCTAGCCGTCAGACTTGTAGGTCTTGGAAAATATTCATTAATTGTTAGGTTGAGCGTGCTGTGAAACCTAGGTCACTAGTCCCCACGAACAACAGACTGTAAAAATAAGAGGCAGTAATGAAACGAAGTTCTAGGAAGGAAATCAATTACTCCTATTGCTAAAGCAGAATGAGATGGTGAGAGGACTGTGATGCTATCGATTACTTTAGCGTGGAACAGTCATCAAATCTGCTTATACAAATAGCTACCGTGTTCGTTTTTCAGAGAGAAGAGATGCCAGTTGAGCTATGAGGCGCAATTTGTCCCTAAGACCATGGCCACAAACGTGCTGAGGAGGGTGAAGTCGAGACTCTGAACCAATATTCGATGAGTGTACATACTTTAACACAATTCAAATGTTCCGAAGCGAACAACACGCGGTTTAGCTCCAAAAGGTCGACAAAGTCATGCAAAGGCATACGACTCTCCTAATGTCATATGTGCTTTACCATACGTTCAAATAGGAGAGACCAACCCGTCTCAGGGCAACGTCTGAACAGCGCCGTTTCCCTTTATGGTTTACTAGGAATTAAAGGGGAGCAAAATGCGCAAAAAATCATGGTGTCAAAACTAGCTTCAGCTCACACAACCGTAAAAAGGAACACTAAGGACGATACGGAAGTGAGTTACTACATAGGCAGTTAACTGGATGGATTCTGTGGTCTCTGTGGGATGTACTGTCAATCCGCCGAACCACACCTCCATCCACATATAGTCTTTCAGCACTTCAGAGTTCCAATAGCAAATCCCTCATGGTATGATTTGCTACGTCTTCTGAAAAGGCTCGGAAAGTTACAAACTTAAAACCAAAAATCGCTTAGGCTGTTTCGCAGAGTCGGCCCAGTGGGTTGGAGTACCCTATCCAAACCTACACAATACACATATAAAATTACCCCAAAGAAATGCGATAATGAAGTACGATCAACAACATTCTGATGAAGTAAGAACCTCACTGACTGTCAGATAAGAAAGGGCTCAGTAATCGACAAATAGATCAAAGGATGGGAATGTAGAAGCCGACGTATGAACGGTTTATAGATGCGAAGCATCGATAAGAGATCTGTCAATTAGTGACAATTTTCACAACATGCTTCATCAATTTCATCCACGACTCCGGCTTCGAGGGTATAAACAGGAGAGGAAATTGCAAGATGAAAAACCTACTTGCCATAGATTGGGAGATTGTTGAGGTTCCAGGGACTTTGAGCGTAAACAAGGGCCTGACGTCTCTGTTCAGCAGAGGCAAAGAGGTGGGGTGCTCGAGCTAGCTGAAGTTCAGTGGGAAATCCAGAGCCCTGATCGCTGGCGTGGACATCGGCACCATACTCTACCACCACATCCTCTGTATATTCCTGAAGGATGCGCCAGAATTCCTGCTCCACTTCCTCGCACGGCACTGACTGTAACGCGGAAGATTTGGCGCAGACTAGTTTGAAACCAAAAGCTCCCGACAAGGCCAACAACAAGGCATTTGAACTGTGCCCGCATTTCGAGGATAGCCACCCCTCTCAAATATCTCACGCTCTAGTGGTTCCTCGTTCATAGTATGACCATTATTGTAGGTATTCTACCTGGTGTGGGACACCCACCTAACACTGAGCGTCAGATCAACGCGCAACATATGAAACAAAACGATGGAGTTATGCTTGCTATAGGAAAAAACATGAAAAATTTGCAACTGGAGAGGCATGGCCTCCCAAAAAGGTTCAATAACACCGACGATCCTTCTAAAGTCTATGGTCTCCACGAATCTGTCCAACAATAAGAGAAATGAAATTTACAAGCGAATCGGCTCAAGAAGAAAGTTATTTCCCAGTGTTACCTAAACACCGATTTTCGCGACATTGCACTAATTGACGACCTAAAAAAAACAAGATGAAGTGCTTTCAAGCTAAATGACAGAGGCAAATGCTTAAACGTAAGGCATTTTAAGAGGCTGATAGAAAACCGCAATTAGCTTTAAGTACAGAGAATGAAACAGGAAAGTATCTTTAGTAATCAATTCGCCCATATGAACGTATGCTTTGCAGGCGTGACAGATAACTAAAGGGAGGTGCAATCAACAAGTAGAGAGCCTAAGTGCTAATTAAAGTCACACCTACTCAATCGCTGTTTTCAATTTACAACAGTATAAAAAGTTCGAGACTTAGTAACAGCTATTGTTATGCCAGTGGAGGAAACGGCAAATCTCTACTCGAGCATAAAGTCGCCAACACAATTGGGTGCGTCACAATGACACCAATAATGGTGTGCTGACAACGTCACGGTGTGCATTTGACCAGTGAACAAGAGTAAAGCTGTGTAACCTGGTCTGATACAAGGGCTTTGTGTTGGAAGAGGTTGGATATCATTACGACTTAATATTTGCAGAACATCCTCCTGACTTCAGGAGGATCCAAATCGACATTCATGCTTTAAGGCACACATGAACACTTAAGTATGGGATTAACAGCTGGTAAATTACGAACAAAACTCAATCCTATTTCAGATAGATTAGAAAGGCGGGCATGGATACGTAAGACAATGTGAGAGCCAATGCATTCGTAATAAGTGTAGACCTTCAGGACCAAAAAAAGGAACGATAGGATAAGTTATGCACACTGTCGATGTGTCGACAGACATAAAATGCCTTTCAAATCCACATCAAGGGAGAATTCATTCAACATTTAAAGTGAAACGAACGCACCTAATGATTATTCCATGTGCTTACCGCAGAATATATTTCACAAATCTTATTGTGGAAAGAGAATTGAAAGCGTAAGTGTGCGTATTCCCTCTTAAGCAAAATGACAACAGTTTAAGAGGTTAATAGAACAATTTGACAATCAAATGCGACAAAATTGAGAGCAGAAATATTCATCAAGACTGCTCCAACAGTTCGCTCGTTGAAACACTTTACATTGCAATCCATAATAGATTTTGAGTCTCTCCCAAAATGGTAATTCATCTGTTGGGGGCTCTATCAGGACCACTGTTGACTAGTACGATCTTCAACATCCCAGCGAAGTAGTTCCATGAGGGAATGTACTTATTGAGGGTTTCCAGATACCCAGAAAAATGCAGAAACCACGGCAGGGTACTAACAACGGAGTAGCACATACTCGTGTTTTGTGATGAGTGTAAACAACCACATTTTAAAAGTCGGTGTAATAAGCCACGCCGAAAAAAGCTTCAACTTCCAAATAACCAGCACGTTCATTGGACTCAGACATGGGATTTGAAATAGAAGCGCTATCAATTTCACAAATTAGCAAAAAGCTAAAACACCTTTGAGCTTATGTTGGTAACTATGGCATCCCCTCGGGCACAAGATTAGAGCACAGAAAACCAATTAGATTCGATGGACATTTAAACAGATCCATCTAAAGTAGATTTGAAACGCACACTGGGCTCCCTTCTGAAGTACTTGGCTTTGAAGGCGTCAGCACGGACGCCGAATTCGTGGAGAGTGTAGGACTTAGATGATTGGGGAAAACCGAAGGAGTCCATTGGACGGGAGCAGATCGATCGGACGCACTCAGGACACTTCCACTGGTAGTGCGGTACTCCCGCTAGTGGTGGCATAAGGCAATAAGTGTGGTAGCAAGCCTGACATGATGAGGTGGAGCAGATCAGCAAGAACGCCTCGTTGTTACCCATACCGCACACTCGGCAGAAGTAATCACCAGTCTGTGGGGATAATGAAGAAAACTATCGACAGGAGACGTCTTTGTGTGATCACAACCACTCTTTCTGAGTTATGAGCTGACATTTCGGATACGTTTTCTAGGGAAATCGCTTGTCCATTTGCTAATGCGGGAAAATATTATCTCTGAATAACTGAATTCAAAAAATAGGCAAAATAACACCAAATCCTTGCTTCTGAGGTAAGGGTAGCAATGAGGCAAAGGATTAATATACAAACCACCGATTGGTGGGAAAGAAGTGAAGGGTTAGACTTCCTTGGCAGTAAGGTCATAATTCATCCCAAAAGAATGGCTAGACACTAACAGAAATTGGCAATGTGGAATCAAGATGGAAGACCATGGAGCTACTCTGCATTGTTCAGATTACTGAATGTTTCCAACCAGATGGCTTTACGAAAGGCATCGAGGTTGTTTCACACCAAAACCCGGCAATATTTGTCGCATCTTTCAAATACAATTTTCCAACAGTGTACGTGGTAGTAGATGAAAACCGCGAGAACTCCCACAACCAGCTGCAAATCATGCGAATGAAGTAGCCGAACTTCCCAAATCTAGACTCGACTTCCAAATTTTACAGTTAAAAAGAATACCGCGGAGCCTACCACAGCTTTCAACAAGATCAACTTTCCGAATCTATAGTGTTGGCTACGATGACAAAACAAATCAGGTAAGACACAATGGGTCCCTCCAAAGCACCAGTTTACCGAACTAAAACGCCATCCTTTCAGTGCGCGTGAATTCACATGTGAAAATTCAAAACGTTTTTCTATTAAACAACACCTACTGCTAAATACCCATCGTTATGATCACATTCTTGCTATGCTGAAGATTCTGTAACTATAGCACTTCTATGTTGAACTGAAAAATCATTAATGTTGACTGTGAGTAGATTTAGTCGCGTTCTAGAAAATATCAGGAGGTTTGTAAGCAATGCAATCTCATTCCGATAAAGGCGGTCATTTGCTTATTAATGACTGCGTAAATCATGGGGGTCCCTTAAAATGGTCCATCATTTTTATGTTATAAAACACTTTGATGGTAAATGCAAGGTGAAATTTAGATATGCTAAGTGCCAGTTTATTATGCCCCTTGAGAGTAAATTCCATCCAGACAGACAAATAGAGGAGTTGTTAATGAGGCCAATCAGTAAATCGACCAGGTGCAAAACTTTAAAAAAAAGAGAATGAGCAAATGGGAGTAGCACTAAAACAACGGTGGAAAAACTGGCCAACTGAGTCAAAATATACTGAATAAATCTGACCACCCGAGGGTAATAAGAGACTGAACTGTAGCACACAAAGTCAACACTCGACGCACACTTTCTTGTTTGACTTTTAGTGATGCAGCGATTTCTCCAATTGGCACCACAGTTTTAGGTCCTGCGCCGAAAAACTGGAGATTTTTTAGTTCCTTGCTAGCCGTGTAATCAATTTTTGTATCATCCTACAAGAAGTAAAAGTCCATCAGCAAAGATAACCTCACCTCCTGAGCATGTAGACGAGTCCTTTTAGCTGGAATAGCTTTTACATCGCCCGAATTTGATGATCTTTTCCCACTTCCGCCAGAAGCGGAGTGAGCAGTAACCACGAGCTCATATTTAAGTAGGAGTTTCTCATAGTTCGTCTTCATAGCCATGGCGAATTTTCCGCCTGGATAACCTAAACGCTCGGCCATTTGAGACCAGAGCTTGGATGAATTCACCTTCTCATAGCCCCCAGCATTTATCACATGCTTATGAAGCCAGTAGACATCAAGATATTGACCCCCAACATTGGGAATTTTGAGTTTTTCCATGCCCTGAAGACGGAAAAACTGATAAAGTTTGCCAATAAAATCCAGCTTAAGACGCGAGTGTGCCTCAAGCTCGTAAAGCCTCTGAATCCTTGGAGTAAAACGAAAAGTGTTCACATCCACAGCAAATGGGGGATTCCAACCCTGGAAGGTCTGATAAACTCCAAAATCGATTGACAATACCTTAGGTGGAATGATTTTACAAATGCCGGTCTTTGTTCCTACAGGGCGAATTTTGTCTAGATAGAGTAGGGGATCTTCGAACTCCTTGAGCGTTGGACGGAAAACAGGTGCCTCGGGGGGTGGAGTGAATTTGAAGGTCGCTTCACACATTGAAAATTATGGGACTAAATGCACAATTTTATATCAGACTAGGCGAAACGAGCCTCTAAAAGCAAAAAAAAGGTATTAGAAAAGGCGAGGTACTACCAGACACCATTAAGAAAGGTACAAAACGCAAGGAAGAAAGCTACGATTGTCAACAGCCAACTTGTAAATGATTGCCTTAAAGCATTTAACAAGCACGCACAGCCATGAACGCTGGATGGGTCGACGAAAATGGACGCAGGACCACAAATACCCCAGTCGAAGAGATCCACACACCTACGATCTATTTATGCAAGCTATGCGTCTTGAGTACGAGTTTCGATAACTTTGACGACAACAGTATTGGTTGTTACGAAGTACAAGTTAAATTCCCAATATACTTCATAACGGGAAATCTCCGCCATGGTAGACTAGCACAGAAGGATGGCTATTCCACACTAGTAACCAATTGTGTGAATCAAAAGTTAAATCGAGGAAACACGGCAGACTGGCGATAGTTAAAGATTTACTATAGGTAACGAATCAAATTAGAACCGAGCACAACGTAGTTTTTGAAAGAATAATACAGTGGTAGGATAAAAATCTCAACTGAGAGAAACCCCAGAACAAAAAAATCTACCTCAATTGTATTTTAGAGCTGAAAAATACTTGTACTCTTGGAACACAGTTACCAAAGCATGCCCAAAAAACAAGTCTAACTCAGGATCCTAAAACACTAATCAAACCTATGCATACACCAAAAGCCAAAACTTGAGTCCCATTAACCTTACGACCTTGAAAAGGCAGCAGCTAACATCAAATGTGGCTAAGATTTGGTTCGAATGGCTTAGCGTTTATTGTATATATGAGAAAAGGACGCCCACAACCGAACAGGTCCCACAATTATGTGAAGCATTCAAAAATGGGAAAGAATTTCGGGTATAAATAAACTAAAGAGCATTAATGCACGCGATTAAACTATTTAAAAAAGCGAACGCTACAGCTAAATATGCCCACAATATTGGAGTTAGTGGACTGATTTGATTCGTTTACCATCTCAGGATATTTGATTTAAAATGGTTCATGAAATTTTTGATCGAGACCTAGGGCCGATTTGTCCCGAAGGCAATTATACCTCAATTTACACATCCTACAAGCACATCGTTTGGAATCTGCACGCTTTTGGGAGCGTATAATTCGATTTTATAATTGGAACGCGTTGTTTATGTGACAATCTGATATTTGATGGCTGCTTTAACATTCGCTCTGCAATTGTAGGTGGGAACCGGCCTTCGGACCATGTCAGGACTCGACCACTTCTTCTCCTCTTAGAATACATGTGTTCTGACTAACGTGAAGCCTTCGCCAACTTGTTGGGAAGTCTAGGCAAGCTCCGCTGGGGGGAGTGGAAAGCGAACTTGACTTTTAACGACTTCTATCCTTGAACCTACTGTTTGTGACATGCATCTACAGTGCGATTAATGGGCATGTAGGTTGGGTGAGGAAACCCTTACTTGCTTTATAACAGAAATGCTGAGAATGGTGTCTGCGTGTGTCTCTGCCTTGTCTCCGTGTTCCACTGATGGTCGGAATAAATTTATCGCCATGATTTCTGCTCTCGGACCGAACGCAAATCCAGGTTTAGTTAAATCTGCTATAGCGACCAAATACTGTTTGGTAGTCTCATGATAGCCGATGGTTTGTGCCGAAGGTGCACCAAGTGTAATATATACTAGTTTGTTTAAGTGGACTTTTGTAGATGAGAGGCGGGGACCAGTCGTGAACGGAACTCACGTGTAGGAACTTGACGAGGCGTCCCCCTCTGATCAATATCTCCAAATCTGCTCATCTGTATCACATTTCTATCCTTCCTAATAACTATGCCTAATAAAGCCTCTGCAGCCAACATCCTCTTGAAATCTGAGGACCACGGACCAGAGGAAAGACATGTGGTCTCTACACCAATGATGGTGTCATGGGCGTGGCTCAAAAGGAGAGAGGGGCAGTATTGTACTTTGTGTGTTTGACCACCTGATGTTTGGCGGTTACTTTGGCGATTTGTTTTGCTCTTGTGCATATGAACTGAGCTTCGAGACGTGCCAAGTCCTTGTCACCTCCTTTTTAGGGTGCGTGTATTCCGGTCAACGTGATACTTTTTTCTGCTCAATAAAAGTTCTAATGCATTCAGATAAGCTATCCCAAGTAGCAAACGTAAGGTATATTGCGGGTGCTTACTTTAGTATCGTCGAATTTCACACTTACTCTGGTTTGCTCTATATTTCAGGACATTGAAATCGCTAGTATGTAGTGGAAAGACGTCTCTTTTCAATGTTGGAGGCGCATATTTTAATGTTTATTTATGTGACAAGTTGATATCCTGCGCTTACTTTGGTTTTGCCGGTCCTATCTACGCGTAGGCTATCGTTCAGGTTAAGCCAACTTATAATCCTATTTTCTCTTCAAAGAGTACTTGTATTCTGCCTACTTACAATACTATTAACATTTTAAATCGAACCCAATATCGGTTAAGTAGGTGAATCCATTAGTCGACGCATGCCCTTTGAAAAAGAAGCTTTTGTTGCGAATAGTCTCCTCTGGTACTTGAATTGGCAAGAAATTGTTGCGAATACATAGCTTTCAGTGAACTGTGTGACTGTTGATTAAGGTAATGAAGTCTTATATCTGACGAAAATTCGGAATGCCTCAAAATGTTTATTCCAAGTTTAGCTTAAAGCATTTTGAAGAATTATTTTTTAGGGATATAACACGCTTAAAAAGGATCAATACTGTAAAGTGTGTAGCATTTATATGTTTACCAGCACTTTTACTGCTCGGACGTTGTTTGTACACTTCAAATACTTGAAGTTGCCTGCTATTCATAAGTGTGACGGTTTTAACTCATGTCTGGTGTACGTTGTATCCCGGTTTTGGCAGTGTCTTCTGCCAGTTTTGCATTTTTTGACTGTTTCTACTTTATTTTAGCTGCAAAAAAGTCTTCAAGAGGCGGCTACTAGAGACATTACACGTATTGAGCGTATTGGTGCCCATTCACACATACGAGGTCTTGGACTTAATGATGAATTGGACGCTCGACAGGTTTCTCAGGGTATGGTGGGCCAATTGAAAGCTCGTAGAGCTGCTGGTATCATCCTTGGGATGATTCGTGAGGGTAAAATTGCCGGTCGTGCTATTCTTCTTGCTGGACCACCTGGTACCGGCAAGACGGCTATTGCCATGGGTATGGCACAAGCTCTCGGTCGTGATACGCCGTTTACTGCCATGGCAGGAAGCGAAATCTATTCTCTTGAGATGAGCAAAACGGAGGCACTTACACAGGCTTTTCGAAAGTCAATTGGAATCCGTATCAAGTAAGTCTTGTGTAATTTTCATGCTGTCTATAAGAGAAGAAGCTGAAATTATTGAAGGTGAAGTTGTGGAAGTTATGATTGATCGGCCTGCCACTGGAACAGGTGCTAAAGTTGGCAAACTAAGCATTAAAACAACAGAGATGGAGACGGTCTATGACTTGGGTCAAAAGATGATCGATTGCATTGTAAAGGAAAAAATTCAAGCCGGGTAGGCAACATAGCATCTTCCTGATTTTGCCATTTAGTGATGTTATCACAATTGATAAGCCTTCTGGTAAAATCACAAAATTGGGTCGCTCATTTGCACGAGCTCGGGATTTTGATGCCACTGGAATGCAGACGAAATTTGTCCAGTGCCCTGAGGGCGAACTGCAGAAGCGGAAGGAAGTTGTTCATACCGTCACTCTTCACGAAATAGACGTAATAAATAGCCGTACACAAGGTTTCTTGGCCCTCTTCAGTGGTGATACTGGGGAAATCAAATCGGAGGTACGGGATCAGATTAATGCGAAAGTTGTCGAGTGGCGCGAGGAGGGCAAGGCTGATATTGTTCCTGGTGTAAGGTTTACGCTTCCTTATCCCTGCTTTTTCTCAGGTTCTGTTTATCGATGAAGTTCACATGCTCGATATTGAGTGCTTTTCCTTTCTAAACCGGGCCCTCGAATCGGATATGGCTCCCATCCTCATAATGGCCACAAATCGTGGAATTACAACGTGAGCTTGTGTCTGTAGTCCTTACATTCTGAATGCGGCGTATTTTCATCTCAACTCAATCCTTGTAGCATTCGCGGAACTAACTATAAGAGTCCACATGGCATTCCGATCGATTTGCTGGACCGCCTGCTAATAGTGCGCACGGAGACTTACGATGAAAAGGAGATTCAGGCCATCTTGAAGATTCGGTGTGAGGAGGAGGACGTCGACATTGCCGAGGATGCTCTTGTGGTGCTCACACGAATTGGAATGCAAACTTCTTTGCGCTACGCCATCCAGCTTATCACCACAGCCAGTCTCGTCTGTAGGCGCCGTAAGGTTGGCTGATGTCTTGGTTTTGGGCAGTCACTGGACCACTTTATCCGCGCGTTTAATCCCTTTTTAGGGTATTGAGGTGAATAAGGATGATATTCGTAAGGTGTACCAGCTCTTTATGGACGAAGCGCGTTCTACACTCTTCTTGAAGGAGTATCAGGATGAGTTCATGTTTAACGATCAAAAATCGTCCTCTGAGACCGTACAACCCGCAGGCAGGTTATTTATATTTTCTACTTAAATGCTTAAAGTAAATTGTAGTGCTACTATTTGCTTGTAGGTGATGCAGCGAATAGTACGGCTTAAATTTCCACTCCGCACTTCGTTTAGCTCAAATTTTACACAAATATTCGACTTTGTTATAACTGTCTACAGCTGTGTCACAATAAAATATTAAAGATGATTGCTTGAATTCCCGTTGGAGCCGCAGATTTTGGTGGGATTTTCTCTGTTGGAATTTATGGGAATCACCTGCGGAGGCATATCCTAATATTCTCTTTAGTGTTAACTGTACTCATAACTTTTCCGCACAGGTAAAGTGTTTTTTTTAATTTTCTCTTAGTGTTGGTGGTAAGTTAAAGAATGAAATAGGAAATTTGGACTAGGTCATGCTTGAGTAGCCTTATTGATACGGTTTAGCAGTTTTTTTTGTTATCCAATCATGGCGGGTGAACTTGGCATCGTTCTTGATGAAGTTACCTTCACGCAAACATTATCGTCCATACCAGAGAGGTCAATCATATTAGCCTCCTGCTTTAGTACGACAACTATGATAAGGATAATTATTAACCCTTTTCCAAAATATTGGAGCCGATGCCCGCCAAATGTTGTTAACTGCCTTACTCCTGTTCAAATGCATCTGAATTGGGGCTCTGTTTCCTTTTTGCCTAAAAGTTTCGGCGAGGGCAGACATGTGAACAAAGGACATAATAGCCCTAATTACTAAGTAACTTCCTATTTCTGGAAATCAAGTTCATGACCGGATTCAGGATAGAGGAGTGTGCATTTTCGTGTTCGCAATGTTCCCTCGATAATGCCAATATGGAGCTGTGTTTGGTGATACGTTTCAGAAATTTGGCCCGTGATAGGTCTCCTTCCAATACCTTGTTGCGAAGGCATTTCACATGTAGCCTCCAGATGTCCTGCATCGTAGTTAACGTTCTGTCACCCGAAAAATGGATAGCGCGTTACCCTTGTCGGACCAATGTTACACTACATCTACTTTATCGCATCAAACAATCAGGCTGCGGCACAGTAGTAGACTCGTAGTGAGCACACATTCTTGCAGCATAGTTTTGTAGCAGGAAAATCAGCTTCTAATAAGCAGGCGACATCGGCGTCGAATGTGTTACTGCGGTCTTTGCGCACACCTACGAACGTGTACATGTGGGCTCGAAAGTGTCTGAAATGACCTTGGCGCAGCCTCCTCTTGACTGATGCTGCAATCCTTATTTTCGTTAGTAAATCAAAGTGACATCAGCTTCGTATCGATAAAATAGCAGGTATCGTCCAGTAATTTCACATCTGCTTGTCTAAGAGAATGAGGTGATAAGGACTGGACAGGGAGCTGGGACCGAACACAGACTTATACATCGGAGGGTAATTCTACTGAGTACTCTGTGCATAAGAAGTCAGGTCGCATACATCTATTTAACTCGGGTTGATCCACCTGCTACCGTACTCAAGGCGTTAAATGAAATCTGGAACGCTCCGATCCTTAGGGTAACTGACCTTTGGATTTTCCTTTAATCACTGAAGGAATACGGTTTTACCTATTATATCACGGCAGACTACAGGCACAGAGCACCTTATAAATTATTTTTTAGAGGTCTAAAGCTTGTTCAATAGCAGAGAGGAATCTAGACATTGTCGAAAGGGAGCCGTCAATCAGGCAGCCATTCCATGGTACGCTCTATCGGAGACACCATTTTCACAGCAATGCTGTGGTCACCGCTAACTTCGAAGGCATTCAGAAAGAATCCTTTTTTTGAGTATATAGCTCTAGCACTGTCTTCAGATTCTCAAAAGCACCCAAAGCGAATCGAAAATCCAGATTGAATATGAGATGCTCGATCAAAATCACTTTGTGTTTGAAGACCTTACTGTTTTGCAAATGCTTGGCAAGGCGATCTGGTCAGAACTGGTCAACAACAACAATTTTAAAAAAGCAAATCCTGATATACTAGTTGGGATTAGTGTTGGAAGGACGTCTCACTTCGCTCGTTTTAAGTTGTCGAAACTTAATCATTCTTCTGCCTCAAAGGTAATCTATCTAAGGGCTCCTAGTCATAGGAAGCAAGAAAAACTTACTTCATCTCCACTTCCTAGAGAAGAAATCCAAGTCGTCAAAGCTATTATGATAAGTTAACTATGTGAACTAGTAGGATGAGATGTCCACTGCAGATGTTCATTTCTAGAAAGTAGATAGATGGTGGTGTAACGCTTTACGTGACTACCTGATGGTTGGCGGTCATCTTGAAAATTGTCTGGCCTTGTACACATGGGCTTGCCTTCGGGCCATGCTCAGGCCAATTTGTCTTGTTGTCTTCAGAATATAAGTATCCAACTCCACTCATTGACTTCTTATACCGGTCAGGAGGCCTTGGGACGCTACAGGTGGGACTTCGTGAAACAACGTAAAAATCCAGTGGAACTTCATTGTACAGTCACTGCTTTAGATAGAGAAGGTAGTAGATGACTGTTGCCACCACTAGTGATACTGGCCTCGAAGATCCAAAGTCACGCATGTATATTATTTGACTTTCAGACCGAAAGTTGGAGGAGTCGTTAACACCTCCTATATATTGTTTGAGAAGTCAGACAAGCACGTTTTTCGAGGGCTGAATAAGGCCTTCATTGCGGAGGATCTACCGACAACACCGACTATGATGATTTAGAGGGTTATGGAGGAGTCCAAGGTAGTCGCTTGACATCTTGAGGGTTGAAGAACTTAGGCTATAGGTGGACAGACCTAAAATCTGGATGAGGAATCCGAACGAGGACATGAGCACGCTGATTCAGGGTCTTGTCGATGAAGTCGTTGATTCCATACCTCGTAAGACGTTGTGCGCAGGTCAGAGTGACTACCTCCGTACTACCACAAGCGATGGTAGGAGGAAAATCCTGAGCCTTGGTTAGGCTTATTGAGGACGTGTTCATGAACGAATGACCCTTACCGTCAGAGTCGAGAACGGCTCCACAGTTGAAGTTCGACTAATTGCTAATCCTTTAATAAGAGAGTAAAGGGCATTAAGTGAAAAAGTTTTGATAACATCTCATCTTTGCTAAACTAATTTGCTAAGTATGATGTGCCACAAAAAACTTAATATGTGTGAGATGGTCTTGATCTGAAAATTGGCGCAAGTTTGCATTAAAAAAATATTAGATTCGTATGGCGAAAGAGTACCTGAAGGATGATGATGATGGGTTAACCTCCGCAAATTTTTGCCCAAAATTGAATAGAATACTGCGGGTGATGGACTTTGGAGGCAGTTATTCTGCGGTCATTTGGAACTCCCAAACGTTCATGGAGTTGAGTGTCAGAACAGTAGTTTGACTGATGACGGTTCTTTCGAGCTGATAATACTCTTTTCTAAAGTTCCAGATGTTGGCCAAGTTTTGACGGACACAGACCGCACCAGCGTTGATAAATATGAAGCAGATTTTGAAGTCAAACGCATGTTTAGGCCCCCTAAATACAGGGACAATGGAGAACAAACCAAAGGCTGATGACATTTAAGGATTTAAAGAAGACAGAACAGTACTTAACCTCGCAACAAAGTTCAAACTTCACGGATTTTTTAAACCAACAGATGACATTAAAAAGGCCTCAAAACAATTCGTTAAACGCTTTCAATGCATTGAAACACCTACAGGTCTTATTAACTCATCCATTCAGTTATCTGCAAATTCCACGACGAGATTTTGGTCAAGCATAGATCCTCAATTCATGAAAAGAACTTGAGAGTGCAAGACTTCCTTTTAACTGTATGCGAGGTGTGAAGAATTTTCGAATGCAAATTCAGCCCTTAAAATAGTAATCGAGTGTGCCAACAATAGCAGCTAAAAGCCTATTAGGAGTATGATGCATACGGAAGGACAAATTTTCTTGTTTATCAGCAAATGTCCACCTCATAGGCGAACTGATGTTCAAGTTTGGACAGTTCAGCGGTTCGATTCGACATCACTTCCAGGAGACTGTTTACATATGTGGTCCAAAGCCGAAATAAGCAGCTATTTCAATCTGTTAATCTACGCCAAACTGTATCCGCCCTCAATTTGGTGCATATACGTCGTCCTACACGGTAGATAGAGCAGATGCCTAGTGAGACTTGAACTGTACATTCTAATGACTCTGAAACGCAAGGTGCTCTAATGCGGGGCTGAAAATGAAAATTGAATAAGCCTTCTTTCTGAAGGGTCACAATGACATTAGTTTAGAGGCAGTGGAGAGCGGGAAATTAGGACTGGAAAGGATTATCATCTGCGCAGCCAACAGAACTGTTCGCGATGTAGTCGTGCTAAAAATGCCCTTCACTAAGGGTCTCTAAATGTCGTTTGTTTGCAGACGTTATTAGTGTTCCACCGTAACTTTAAAGCTGTAGGTCAGTCTCAAACCTGGAGAAATGAGCTACTCATGGGCGCGTAACGAAAGCAAGAGTTGGATAGAATTTGCGTACATAAGAGATCACGTAGAACGGGTAATTTTTTCTCCATAGCCAACTGATAAGTATGTGCATTAAAACTAAAATCCTTTAGCACTGGAAATTAAGATTATGTCTAAGTGTTTTGAAGTCGTTATTCCCTTTCGTTAAAAACCATACCGCACTTTCTGATGCTGCAATCGGTATGGCACGAGACAGAGTGAATGGCAAGCAACTCTCCCGTAAAACAACATCTCTTCCAACGTAAGTGAAACTTGAAGTCGTCATATACAAACAAAGTTCCGACAAAGTAAGGGGGAGAGAAAACAGTACTTGTTAGTCAGTGAGGCAAGTAAGAAAAGATCTCGGCAAGATAAAGGAGGATCAAGTGATTGTCCTGCACCTTCACCGTCTTACATTCAGTTATTCCACTATCAAGCCAATCCTTTAAAACGTTCGCAGTACTTCCGGCCAGAAATGAAGTGCACGAAATGAGGGGAAGCAGATCCATCCCTTTCTACCATTGATGATTGCTGCTATACAGCAGAAAGTTGGAGAAACCTAGCAAAGGTTTGTCCACTGAGGTCCTTACAAAAGGCAATCTTTCGTGCATTCGCATGGACAGCCAACCTAAATTAGTGGGATCAGCAGGAGACTGGAATAAAGCCTGAGGAGTAAGAATTTGTAAGGCAACTTTTCAAACTAGGAGCACGCTAAACAAGTTAGTCCTACTGTGTTGAATAAAACATCGTTTGTGAAAGGTGGCATTGAATTTGGAAGCTAAACAATCTCGCTTGCTCTACTTTGGTGACCACCAGTAAAGTTCGCAGCTGTGACCCGACAAATGCGGCTGTTCACATGTACATATCGAAAAAGCACAGAAGTATTTCAGCCCATTGCGGCAAAGCATTGTTTTGCGCTTTGCAACACTTTTGTCTGCCGTTGAAACATTGGTGCATCCCCATCATGCATACCTCCTCTCACCAATAAAAAAACTACAGTAACGCTTAACAAAATGTATAGCTGTGTTCCTCACATAATCACTGAGTTATAACAAGTAGACGTGTGAATTAAGGTGTACAACTTCATTTTCCTTGTTTTTTCCCACTTGTCTTCCACAAGCGAGTCGTGGTCGCTTGCTAACCAATGTCACCCACTCCAGACAAAAACCTTTCACACCATTAACTTTCTCAGTGGTTGCCATCTGCTAACCACTAGCTTATGGATAATCTCCACTTACCACCTCCAATGCTAAGGCAAAAATGCAGTTTTTGGGCCCAAGTGGTTCAAAAAAGCCATTTTTATGCATGTTCGCCTTTGCAAGTTCATAAGTGGGAATCTATCTGATAGCTTTCTTCAGGGCATGTTAGGCAACCAGGCGGAAACTGTGTGCTCTTGGAACAGCACAAAACGAAGCTGTTTAGTAAGAGAACGCCTTCCACAATTAGTATGGAAAAAGAAGGAAAAGCAATAAATAACTTCCTTTGCCTCACTCCATCCTTCGCATCCCTACTGGATAAATAAAAGGAATATGTCTAGATTTTTACTTTCTACTTCGGTGTATGAGCAACCCTCAATAATATGCCTAATGAATCTTGTTTGCAAAAGCAAAGTTGTGCAACTACAACAGAAAAGGATCATCATCACTGAGACAACAAGCTACTACACTCACAATCTCGCCAACCATCTGTTGTGTAAACCTGCCTGAAATGGATAGGCATCGGCGGCGTCGTTTGCTACTATCTAGTGTACTAACACTTGCTGAAACACGCAATCCTGCTAGGACTGAAGCTGGCAAGAGAACCCAGAAAGTTCAACCCACTTAGACGCCTAAACCAACTGAAGCAGCAACCATTTGGAATGCCCTACATCCTAATGTCAATGAAGTGAATATTCTAATTATTGATTCAACAACTAGCCTTCCAAAAATAGGAGGCCACCGCACACCAATGTCCTCTTATCAAGAACCCAGCAAGTGACAAGATCTGCAAAGAGCATACCAACAAATCATAAAATGCTCTATTTGCGGCAGTATAGATTGCTACCGTCCCACCACGGTGAACCTGACTGTTCCTATTAATGACGACTCAAGAGCCAAACACCTAGATGGTATTCGTCCAACATAATTTTCCGCATCAATGCTCAAAACCCTATGACCACAGAGGTGTGATGCCATTTCGTAAAAAATACTGAAAAATCCTAAGCGAGTGTTTGCTTTATGCTAGATTAACTTTGCCGTGAAGATAGGATACGTCGCCCGGACAAAATAAGTCTACTCGTGAATGGCAGAGTCACAATGGGCGCCAGACACAAAGGTTAACCTGGTTGGCGCATATTTTAGTAAAATTATGCGTAGAAAACATAAAATGGTAAATGGGTGCAAAATTTTTAGCAAAATATGCGATAAATGTTGGTTTTTTAATACGGCTTTGAAAATGAGAGATGGAAATCAAACGTGCATAGAGCAGGGGCAAATAGCTTGAGAGGTGTCTTATTTTCACAAGGCCTGACGTTGCCCAGTAAAATACGTGTTAGAGAGTTCTTTCTTCAACGTGATCTACCCTACGACCTACGTGTATGAACTGTCTGCCTACTCTTACGCCCTTGAGTCGCGGACTTCAAGAGAGGGTTAGTTGCAGTCGATTTATTAGACATTAGAAACAGGAAGAATGGGGATGGAGTATAAATAAGCCGAATAGCCGATATCACCCGGAGAGGGATTCCTCACGGTTCTCACGCATGGGGTTCGCGCTCCAATTCGGTTCCTGCTGTAGTTACTGCCAGTCTACCATCTGATCCTCGGTTCTCAGACTTGAAGAGAAAGTTGGTTGCAGACGATTTATTAGGCATCGCTGTTAGGAAGGATGGGGAATGGGATACAGATGAGGTGAGTAAAAGATATCCCTCAGAGGGAGACTCCTCGCCGACGCTCCCAATTGGTCCCCGCCTCTCACCTATAAAAGTCCACTTAAACAAGCTAGAATATATTACATCTGCCTCTCTCCTATCAAGGTCAGCTTAAACACTAGTATATATTACACAATCCTCTTCTCTTTAAAGCATTCTGAATGACAGGGACTTGATTAACCGGCCGGTTTCCTTGCTCCAGGTGTGGTAGAATTTCCGATGAGTTCCTAGCAGTTGAATTGGTTTATACAGTTGCACCGAATCGCCCTCTTTAAAGACCTCTTTTGTCTAGCGTATACTTTCTTCAGCTGTCTGTGCACGGCATCAAACACTTTCTTGAGGTTTTTTATACTCGCAAGACGTACTGAAGCGCATTATACACTGACGATTTTTACGAGGGAGCAAAATGTCAGAAGGGACTCTCATTTCCCGGCCGGTGGGTATCTTGAATGGTGAGAATCCACTTGAGGTGTGAGCGGAGGCTCGGTAAGCGAAGAAGATCCATCCTGGGTATAGATCCCAATTTTGGGCTGCACCCCTTTGCTAAAGGCCATCAAGAAGTTGACAAGTGTGCGATTTGTATGAAATCAGACACGCCATGTTGGCAGATCCAGTGATTTAAGAATGCAGTCGCTCCTCTCTCGGCTTCCGCGACCTTGGTGAAATAGTCTATTATCATCAAAATATAACCGTTCCCTCTCGGAGTCATGGCAAGCGGACCTATGATATCTATGCCTACTTGCTCCCCTGGAAAGACCATGGATATCGGCTGCAGAGGGGCTACCGCCATGCGAGTTGAGTTCTTCAAGCTGATACAGGTGACGCATGCGCGAAAAAATCTGAAACGTCTGATGTCAGCGAGGACCACCAGGGCGAGGGCGTCTAGCATCTTGCTGTCCCCCACATGGCCAAGTTGCTCATGCAAATCCAAAAGCGATGTCTCCACCAAGGAACCCGCTACTACGAGGCATTTAGGGCCTGCAGCGTTGTCGTCTTTGTACCAATATGATATCATCTTCTAAAGAGAATTTTTCTCATTTCTGTCATATTTGCTTGGCTCTCTTGCTCGCCAAACTCATTCCCTTAACTGTGGGCTTGGCTGAAGGCGTCCTTGGTCTTTCATAAACTAAAGCTGTATGGGGATCCCAGCTATGGGTGTTTCTCCAGTAATGCGAAGTAGGCTCGCCCAATAACAGCACACCTACTGTGTCGCCATCCGTGGACGGGGAAAAGGTCTCCGTGACAGAGCATCCGCATTGCCGTGAGAGCTTCTTTTCCTATATTGCACGATAAAATCATTTTCCGATCGACCTCCTTCATCGCCTTTAACCATGTCAGTGATTGATGGTTCGTCCTTACAACAAACTGCTTTTCTAAAACGTAGTGCTTAAAGTGCCAGACCATTGTATAAATAGCGAAAAGTTTCCGTTTCATTGCACTCTTCTGTATCATCTTTTTGCTTAGGAGTGAGCTGGCATACGCGATCACATGTTATCTCCCGTATTTGTCTCTTTGGGATAGAACTCCACCCACCGCCTCATCGCTTGCGTCTGTATCCAGCACGAAAGAAGGAGCCTCGGCATTAAAGCTTCGTAAAGTCAAGATCGGTGTCGCGCAGAGAGCACGCTTCAACTCCTTAAACGCTTCTGTGTGTTCGTTTTCCCAAAGAAACTTCTTTTCGCCTGTTTCACTGTCAACTTGTATAGAGGACTTGCGATCTTGGCGAACTCTTTTACAAAGAGCCAATAATAGTTGGCCAAATCAAGGAGGCTGCAAAGTTCCGTTTGATTTGTAGGTGTCGGTCAAGTCCTTACTTCTCTTGTTCTGTCTTCCGTGACCGCCATCCCATCTGCAGACATCTTGTGTTCCAGGAACGCGACCGACTTTTGGAGGAAACTGCATTTCTTCGGATTCAGCGTCAGACCTGCTTCCCGAAGTCGATCCAGCACTAATCGGAGATAGGAGTTATGTCGTTTGATGTCTTTCCCGAAAACGAGAATATCGTCCAGATAGATAATGCAGTGCTTCGGGAATAGACCACGCAATACCGTCTGTATAAGTCGCTGAAAGGTAGCTGCTGCATTTCAAAGCCCAAAAAGCATCGTTTGGAAATCATATAGTCTATTTGGCACAACGAAGGCCGTTTTTCTCGATTCTTCTCCGCTACCTCCACCTGCAAGCAGCCGGACTTCAGATCCAATGTCGAGAACCACTTCGCTCCTTGCAGAGAGTCCAACGAGTCGTTAATGTGGGGTAGACGTAATGCGATGGGGGAGGCCTAGAGTGACTGGGACGGCCTGACAACGTTATCGCGCAGCTTCTCGTCAATCAATCGATGTACTCCGCCTTGGAGGGGTGGTGGCATGGGTCTAGGGAGCTGCCAGACCGGTTTGACCGCACCAGTATTGCTCCTGTGTTTGACCAAGTTTGATCGTTTAAGTTCCAGGCCCTCCCAGGAGAACATTTGTGAGTAATTCTTCAGGATTGATTGCAGTTCCCTCCTCACAGCCTCAGTAACCTGTTTTATTTGAGCGCAGAGATAGTTTAGATTGGTTCCGAGGACGGCAAGAGAGACAAAAGGGATCTGCATATATCATATGCATCGTTCTTTGGCTTAGGGATCGAACACTTCTTCTTGGACCTTCGATGGGTGGTGAGCATGCCTGTATCGAAGTTCACAGTCGCCAGGGACTGGCGTAAGAAGTCGGCTCCTAGCAGTACGTCCCAGGAAAGTTCTGGACACAGTACAAGTTTTACCTCTCAGCTATCCTTCCCGATTGAGACTGATAGATGTTTTTCCCATTACCGAGATTGCTCTTCCTTTTGCAGAGCGTAGTAAGGTAGCCGGTGGGGTAATATCAACCTTGCTGCAAACCATGGCTTGTAGGTTTAGTAGGGAATGGGCTACCCCCGAGTCCAGAAGGAATGAGCTGTGTGACGTTCTATCTTGCTCCGTACACGTATACGACAAAGAAAATTCTGCCTTACTTTGTACTGAGGGACCGCTTCGGAGCGCGCATTTGCCAGCCAGTAGTTGGTCGGGTCCTTTGAGAATTGGAGCTCCTGGCACTTGGAGACTGCCATGTCGATCGGACAGCTCAATCGGCTGGTTCTCATGTGCACCAGTTGTTCTGCCAAGGCGGGTGGATGCAAACCCATTTTGAACTGGGCCGCTATACACGAGGCAACCCGCAGGGGACAGCAATCCTTGAATGCCTGTTTGGTTAATAATTGGGGATTCCCTGCGAAGCCTTCATCATTCTCGGCAAGCTTTTGTAGCCGGTGGAAAACATTTGAAGCCAAGAATTCTTCCTTCTGAAGGGACATCACTTTGACAAGAACCTCACAGCACCCTTCTATATCCGAGGAAAGCGTGATACCCGCATCCATTGCTTCGAGACGTAGGTCTTAGGGCAAGACGCAAGGTAACAAGGGCACTCTCCGTGCAGGGTCGTAGAGCTTGAGCTCTGCCTCTGTAAAAAAAGCCAGTCATCGAGATCTGTGCCTTCTTTGAAGGGAGAGATATCGACTAGCGCTGCCACCAGTGTAGAAGCTGCCTGCCTACCCTCATGCCCTTTAGTCGCGGACTTCAAGAGAGGGTTAGTTGCAGTCGATTTATCAGGCATTAAGTACAGGAGGAATGGGGATGGGAGTATAAATGAGCCGAATAGCCGACACTACCCGGAGAGGGATTCCTCACGGTCCTCGCGCACGGGATTCGCGCCCGTTTTCGGTTCCTGCCTCTCTCCTATCAAGGTCAGCTTAAACACTAGTATATATTACACTGCGCCGTAAGGTATTGGATGCTGCTATCCAAACTGGCTTACTTAAAGAAAGAACTATATTTAGCTTTAGCCCTTTTCCACCGGAAATCTATAGGGGAGTCTCCAGTTTCTGGCTTAACGAGGCATTATGAAGTTATGCCCTCTCCGAGTTGCCGCATAGGCATCTGCCCTTTTTAAAAGGGACTTCCTACCTCCCCCCATCTCGATGAAAATATGGAGACTGAATCGGCTCAGCTATGTAACAGCTGTCAAATGTCAGGATCCGCAACTTTAAACTATCTAACATCCACTTGTATCTCCGGACGTCTAAAGGATGTCGAAACCCCTATAAGCAATTACGCACGCATGCAAGTTATGCCCGAAAATTAAGTAAGTCTCACTTCTTGTTCTATTGCCTACTGCCTTACGGAGCTTACGCGTTCATGAGGGCATGAGACTATAGAAGATCTATTCAGGCAGTTTTATCCTGGATTCTGGGGTGACCTGATCTTTGCTAACTCCACGAGCTTTTAGAGCCATGTGTAACGCTATGCAGAACTCTCTTTCAACTACGAGGCTACGCTTCGCAGAAGGAAGGGAAATTTTGGCAAAAAGAGAAGCTTTCATGGGGATAGTAGATTCTGGCTCATGCCCAGATCTCGCTTGAAACGTTATATAAGGTGCCGACACAAGGGATCAAAGGCTTTCGAAAAAGCGTATTTACAACTCAAAAATTCACCAGTAAATGTGGCATGACTTGCTAGAAATAATGCAGACGACATCTGTAGGTCTCGGAATTTCTACCACCCCTGGAGCAAGGTTTCCTGGTGCGTAGTTAAGCTCATCTCACTCACGAACTATCTGGTCCGAAAAACACCCTAATGATGATCCACTATCGCAAACTCGGTCCATGCACCTGTAACTCTCAGTAGGCAATGAAGATGAAGTTTACGTGCTGGCATAGAAAATGGAGTCCCATGGGCAATCTAGAAGAAATGTTACAGACTTGCACTGGGGACGATGCTCAAAAGAGAAAGGGACTGTACAGTATATATAAGTTTTTTTAAATTTAACTTTGCAGAAGAAAGGCGGAAATGTAACGCAAACCCCTGTGTTAGAGGAGCATGCAGATCCTTCCTCGATTACGAAGACGGTGGAGGGCATGAAGAGTAAAGTGATTTCATGTCGCGAATACTTGTACAAAAAATGAAAAAAACATCATGGACAGCATGAAGATCCTATGATTCAAGAGCATTCAAAAAGGACAAGCTCAATTCGGTGACGAAATTGGTGAATGAAGCAGTGGTCAATGCAGGTGGGTGGCAGCCAAGACTCGGCGAAGGTAAGGCCATCAGAGCTATCCTTGTATAAGAACTTCAACTGTTTGCCAGCTCACGCTTAAAGGCCACATTTAAAGCAAAAATCTTAAAGCAAGAATGGTAATAAATAGCACTATAGGATTTGCCTTACATGCTTCTTTGCTAGAGTAAAGATATGAATGCTGCATATGAAGTCAGTTTTAGCTCACGTAACGCAGGGTGGGTCTTTTGATGCGTTGGGTCCCTTTGCGCGTGCTCATGATGAGTAAAATCAGGGATTCTAGCTTACATGAAGAATTCCAGGATGATATAAGGTAAGCTCTTTCGTCTAATTTGCTTTTTAGCACCAACATTTGCGATGATGAGACATTTACTTCGTGTAAGCATGTGGTAGTCTCATTTTCTCAGTCATGCCCCAAATGGCCAACCAGCTCTCTAGAGAAGAAATAGCTTTGCGGAACGAAATGAAGTTACTAAAACAGGCAGTAGTGCATGTATTTTTATAGTCTGTAGAAAAAGCTCCTCAGTGATCTGAATCAGGAATTGGCTTCCCAGCGTATTAAGCCTGAATCACAAACGAAGTGTAAGTTATTCAACGGTCCCTTCACGTATACTAGCCTCCAGAACTACGGAGCAAGCAAAAGAAGAAGCAATGAAGTTGTTGAAATCCGGGGCGATATCATTTGACACAGGAAATGAGCGACATATCTTCAAACGAAAACTGAAGGAATCGGACAGTGGTGATTCTGAGGATATTCCAGGTCTGTAGCTACCTTTCTCCTTTATCCTCATCTATGATAGAACTTGGAAAGGGCAGAAAACTCAGCCTATACGACAACTTTGTTGCCGGCGATCGAATCAATCCTATCATCTCCTCACCGAACAAGCAAAAGTCGTCATCATCTCATGACGGTCCATCGGACAGTCATCATGATTCCACTACGCGGAACTCTCTGCATAGGTTCGGTTCATCCGACTTTGAGGGAGAAGTTAGGAAGGGTATGGGGGGGTCTACCATCTACATCAGTTTCAATAATATCAACGAGGCGAATGTACGTGAAATCCTGGAACCCTACGGTCCCATTTTGAATATCCGAATTGACGAAAAAAAGTGGTGAGACTTGATTTAAAAGCTTTTACCAATACATTCTTGTGTTCGCCGTTACTGTTTGCGCCAATTATTGCATGAACTGATCCATTTGGAAATGAAAGGATAGGTTCGGTTATCCCGTCTTAGTGCATACGTTTAAGTTTTGGCCAATACTGATCACCTTAATAGAGTTGTTATTCATTTCCATTTTTCAATTTCAGTTATGGATTTGTTACTTTGAAATCTCATGAAATTGCCGAGAAGGCCCTTCAGGTTAGTTTTCTGCTGTCTAACTTTCTTTTTTCAAAGCTGGGATTTTACCATCATCTTTCACTTTAGCTGGATCGGACAAGATTTAACAATAATCGTTTACGCGTGAACTATGCCAGGCGTCAGCATCGTATCCATGATGGTAAGTTCGAGAATATCATTGAGCGCTCATCCTTGGGATCTACACCTAGGGGTAATTTATTTTCATGCTTCTGAAAACAATCAAAACTTTCGTTGTTGGTGCCTTAAATGGAACTAGTTGCTTTGTGACAGCGCGTTTTTTTGGTCGCATGCGTCGATTCATACTTTAATGGGGTCACTGGCCAATAATTCGTCTTCAGCTTCTTTTTTTCTCCGTGCTTATCTCCTCCTCTTCATCGACCTACATTTCGCTGCGTCTATAAGAACATCTGCACATTATTGAGAAGGGAACTAGATTTGATTAAACTCGTTGGTATCTCCGGCAGTAGTTATTATTTGGTGAGATCTGCTCCGTGTTTGTGGAGATTTCTACAGCATTCAAAGGCAGCTGTGTAAATAGAGTTTCTCTGCAGTTGCTTGATCCCTCTAGACGCATGTTGCATTTTTTTCCAATTTATTTCCAATCTTCAAACCCTGTCATCTGATAATTGCTTCTATTTTCCGCCCTCACTATTATCGGCAAATTTCCTTCTTATGTTCGCACCTGTAAAATGTAGTGTTTGAAAGCTTGATTTGTCTAAGAAGGAATTGGTACTTGTTTCTCGACTATAATCATGCTTATTTTTGGGGGTGTAATGGAAAGCCGTTATAGGGCGCTAAAATATCCCTCCAACCCACGTTCCATTATGCTATAGAAGAAGAGAAGAATAGTAATTTCTACCTCAACTGATTGTCTGCAATTTCTGTCATCATCTCCATGGCACGCAGAAGGATAGAAAGGGCTTAAACCCGAAATTAATCAACCAAGGCTAGTACAATAACCTTCCACTATACTCCTCTGGTCTGGGCAGATCAATGATCTTGCAGGGACGGCAATCGGCACTATATCCGTCCGAGGCACGTAACAGTATTCGTGAAAACCCTGGAGGAATTTGGAAATTTTTATCCTCCCGACGGTCTTGCGTTACTACTGGGCAGGTAGGGGGATTGGGTTCAAGGGGGCTGACGAACTCCATGCCGTCACGTGCTGCCGTCTGCATCACTCGTCCAAGCTGACGGTTTGTGTCCCTCTGGCGTATGTGTCCATACGCCGAGTAACGCTCCTCACACCATGGACCTCCTACCGTGTTGACGGGGCATATTTCAGTAGAGGCGGTGCGGCTACGTCGACAGCGCATGTATTTTTCCACCCAATGCGCCTCATGACGCAGCATTGCCTGAGATACAGTGGGAAGGATGCGGCGGTGTGAGGTCAGGGGTAGGCACGCGTAGTTTCGAGGTAAGCTGAGGGTGTTAGCGGCGAAAAAATCAATCCACGGCTGCTCCACCTCGTTGACGTGAATATGTGCTGGTACCACATGGCTCTCCATGTTCCGCTTAATTTGGTAATCAGTAAAGAATGGCTCATGACCTCTGTGCAGCATCGTTTCTTCGGTTTCTGCTTCGATTTTCTCGATCGCTCTCCAACTCTTCCTCTTGCCCCAAATAACGTCCTTTCGTTGCTTGAATTTCCTCTTTCGTGTCGTGGATAGAGTATTGATTTGCCTTCTTCGAAGTTGCGTGCATATGGTTAGATTTTGAAAGATTCATTTTTGCGTCTCCAATTCATTTAACAAGGTTTTTAGTGAATTTGGAAGGGATCAGACCTATCTCCGTTCAGAGTAGGGTTCAAATTGTTTGAAAGCTTTGTTTAATCCTTCGATGGAATCCTACCTTTATCCATTGAGCATAACGTTTCATGCTGTCTTAGGTCTAACCATTGTTTCCTCCTGTTAAATTTTGCAAAGGTTATGTTTTCTACCAAAAGCCAATCTCAATTCGTGTATGGCGTGGTGAACCACTTAAGGGCGAAATTTCCTCTGTGTTGGTTCAATGGATTGTTTGCATGAGAGCATTCATTCTCCATCCTTTTATCAATCATTCGCTCAAAGAATCGTCAAGTTTAACCTTCTATATTGCCCTTCTAAAACTAGAGATTTCTCTTTCGAGTTGAGTACTACAGTCGAAATTTGGGAGGATGTTGCTGTCGACAGGTTCATTTGCTTATGTAGTTCAACATGCTTTCCTTAGAGGTCTTTTACCTGAACTGGAATTCTGGGAGCTAAGCTGATCACATTTGAGGCTTTTACTATGCCCATGGCTGGGACACTGTGATGTCACTCATGTTACTGACGTTATGAGCATCCCTCAGTCCTCCATTTTATTTAAAATGATTGCGAGTCTGCCTTCGGCCTCGCATTATTTCTATGGCTTTAGCGTTGTTAAGAAATTATTTAGTTCTTTACTTCCACACTCTGAGAAGAGAGGAAGCTCGCAGTATTTTAGTTGCAGCATTAGATTTCCACTTACAAACTGGAATTTGCACTTATTTGACTTGGTGCACAAAGGCGTCCTGATTTAGATACTGATAGATGTGGGGCACCGTCTCATTTTTTTCCTTCATTAGGTGGAGAAAATGAAGTTCTTGTGTACGCAAATATACGATCTAAGCCAAATAAGATTCCTTTCAATGTCGGCCTTATAGAGCTTTATATTTTTTATCAGGTTCTCTTGGGATAAAATCGATCATTGCATTCCAGATCTTTCATCTTTCTGATAGGATACTAACATTCTCTTTCCACAAACTGAGAGGTCTAACTGACTCTCAGAACAGGCACGTTCTACACCTATTTTATTGGTCGACACATTTGCGACACATTGCACTGCAGTCAGCTGTCACGGTCTTTTTGAGATGCTGTGCACTTACCTACATTGCTTTGTGCTTGTTTCAGGAAGAGGAAACGACAATCAACCACCACTAATGGCCCCCCAATCATCTCCCAATCGTACTGATAAGGCTTCATCCGCTCCTGCTTCAGCCTTCCTCACGTCGGATCGAAATCTCGTCAACTACTCCGATGTCGATTACTGACATTATTCTCTCCCTTACTGTGTGTAATCCCGTACATTTTGTACAAAAAAATTTTGCCTACAATACCGCTATCTTAGTGTGAACTTTTAGGCTGAGATGATGCCTGATTATGATGCACTTTTCCAAACGGGAGAAGCTTCCATGATATCTGTCTCGACATGGATTTGTCCAATTGCATGCCATTGTCCTTCCATATACCCACTTTTACTATTCAGCGCAATGTTCTGCCACCTGGTTGTGCGGTGGGGTTGTCGTTTTCCTCAT
Source organism: Hydatigera taeniaeformis (assembly GCA_900622495.1). NCBI lineage: Eukaryota > Metazoa > Platyhelminthes > Cestoda > Cyclophyllidea > Taeniidae > Hydatigera > Hydatigera taeniaeformis. The sequence continues at coordinate 103,764 of UYWX01020327.1, read as the reverse complement.
CTACTGAACACGTTCCGCACCTTTTCCACGAAGAGCTCCCCGGTATGCGTGGATGTCTACGTGTCGGCGGACCGTACCAAGTTCTACAGGTCCTTAGGTCTCTTTTGCCTCGCTCAAGGCTCTGTATGGCTTGCCCTTGGTCAATACCTTCTGTTAATGCGTGACAAACCAGTGACGTGGGAAGTCGCGAAGAGAGATGCCTGTGAGTTCACTCGGCTTCTTGTCGCTAAGCTGCAATCATGGATGCCTGACGCTGTCGACAAGGTCGTTTTTCAGTCCAACAAGGCCCCACAAATGGAAGAAAATGTGGTGAAGGCGGCGGAAGTGGCTGATGCTAGAGTTAATGGTACGAAGAATAAAGAGACAAAGACGTATATGGAGTCTAGAGCGGATAGGATGAGCAGGGCAACGACTGAAGAAGGCGACGAGGCTAGTCAGAAGGAGCGGGCTCAAGCAAAGCAACTAGTGCCTTATCTCTGTTTCATCATGGGTGCGTCAGCTCCCGCCACTAACTGAAATTTCTATTTTACATGCTTTCTGTTCATTGGCAGTTCTGAAAGTTCAAGTTTCATTGCTGAAGGGGCTCATTCTCACTTGTATGCACTCATGTCACTTTTTTTACGGGAAAGATGCTAAGATATACTAAATTGCCACAGCAATGTCCCCAAATCGTACGATCAATTAACTGATGTTTTATATGCCAGTGCAAGTGCAAACAGATGTTTGAGTCTAACATCCCTCATTTTGAATAGGCGCCTTCACTCTCTTCGTGGGTGGTTTTGTTCCACGCCGTGTGATTCGCCGTGTCTCGCTGTTTCAGTGGAAGTCAGCGCAGGATGGCGCTGATTATCCTAATAATCCGATGATGAGAGTGAACACCTACGGTTGGTTTGGATTATTCCCCAGACGCGGAGCACTGTTTGCCGCACGGATGAACAACATCCGGGCCACCGCGGAATACCGTGAGGGCAACAGGTTTATGAATCTCATCATTGTAGGGCGACCCTTTGCTTTCTACTTGGAGCGTCTTGAGGCTGAATTCGCCCTGCCGGAATACTTTGAACTCCTCAATTCCAAGGCATTCTTGAAGTAAAAACTGAAGTTCTGTGTGCATTTGGCATTTAAAATGTCATGAAGTGGTAGTGTCATATTTCGAAGGTGGCGATTTGTGATAGTAAGGTATTGCAGTATTCTATTGCATTGTGTGAAGTCGTGTAGTTGTGATGAGTAAGTGTTGTAAGGAGGGTGCTACCGGCTCCGTATAAGGGACCAAAAGTGAGGGAAGAAAACATCACCTTTAAGGCGCCTTAGCGACTTAAGTACAAAAGGAATTCTACGCAGATGGAACACCTATTTTTGAGGTGTTTCAACCTGTTAGCGTGTGAGCAGGCCCCTTAAGATCCAGATCTACTACGTGAGTAGAGACAGACGTCAAAAGTGGATACACCTATCAAGTTGAAAAGACACACGGATTGGACCCGAAAGCTGTCCATTCATTAATCTCCACACCCTTTCACACGAGTGTAAGATCACTCGATACAGTTGAAAGCGTGTACTAACGTCACGATGGCATTCACTTCCGGAGCTGCTAGACCAGATCCCCCACGAGTTCACAGCGTTGACACTGCCTTATGCCACCAACACATACCGGTCACGACCTTTGAGCACACCTTACAATTCCACTTTTAACGCCACCACGGTGAGGTTTAATGTTATCCTCTTATAGCTTAAAATCAAACTCAAAAACGTCAATCTTCAGTGTAAAACTGAGACAGATGACGATGCTGGAAGACATATCAGTATATTTGTTTGCAAAGGGTTTTGCAGAACTCTCGCCACGGAGTTACAACTAATGACTATCACTTCTCCCATTTAGACAATGGGAATTCACGTTATGGCCTCATCGCCATCAGTGACGTATAGATGATGTCGTCACTTTTCTTGGATCAACTATGTAAAATGGTAAACGTTAACATTCCGATTAAAAGAGACTTTCCTTTTATCGAAAAATGTATTTACAAGTACGCTGCAGCACCTTACACTACGGTCTGTTAGCGCCAAACCAGTACACCATATACTCAGTACGCGAAACTGAGACTACGCTGACGCACAAATACATAGAAATAGCTAACATACTAAATCACAACTATATGACGGATTATCACAGCGGGACAACAAGGAAAGAGGAGGAAGTTTGCAGCTGCTGTCGTCAGGGCATGGGGAAGAATAGGTGGGCAGCTACATCAATATTGACGCAGCCCAAAGCTTGTATCGATTGCGATGGGGTCAATGGTGGACTCGAATTCGGTCAACAGTTCGTGAGGATTAATGGGCTCAGCCATCGAAGGCATCTCCTAGCAGAGCACGAAAAATACAAGCAAGGAGAAATTATTTCATTACTACACAGATGGTACCCTTCCGTTTGAACACAACACCGTTCTGTCGAGACAGAAACTGACCGTCCCTCCCTCCACATAGAAATGCTCTTCCAATCAGTCGCATCGTTCTTGATGCAAACTGAGACAAAAATCACGACCTTGAGGGACAAGGTGTTTTGATCAGCACGTCCCATTTCCATTCTTTTAGCTGAAGGTTAGAAGGTTTACATAACCTTTCTACCATATCTACTCAGATCTTATAATCGTGATCACCCGCTGCCCACCTTGCCAATAAAGCCACTCAAATGATTGCGATGGCCGCCAAAACTCAAGTACGATCGTTAGTTCATCGACAGCAAGACATGCAGCCGTTCACTAACAATGAAAGAACGCACCTTGTTTGTGTTAAAAATGAACCTGCCAGCAGTGATAACCCGACCAAACACTTAAAGCGAATGACCGAGGCCAATTTAACCGGAACCTCTAGGAATACTTCGTCCCCTACTAGATAAAAAAGCAAATTAGAACTAACCGCTCGCTTGAGCTTATCAGCCCGCTTTCGAAGTTCAAGATTGCGCCGCTTTTCATCCTCAACCCGCCTAGCCTCTGACTCTTTACGACGTTCATTTTCCTTTGCCTGATTCTGCTCTCGCTGCCGTTGCAGCGCCTCCTCACGCTCCCTCGCAGCCCGTTCCTCTGCCATTTTTGAGGTCCACTGTGACTGGCGTTTCGCTTCACGAACAATTTGTAGAGCCGCAGTGTTTTCGTCGAGAAACTTACGTTGGATTCCACCACCCTTGTTGTCTGTAGAGTCTACCAGCGAAATGGAGCTTGATACAGCTGGCAAGCCCAACTGTGAGGTGGATGAAGGTAAGACGGCAGCCTTGGAGATGGAAGAAGCCGGTACAGCAGTATCAGCAATTGGGTGACCAGTTTTTTGTCCGTGCTCCTGTCTCGACTGTTTCCTATCGCAGGCCCAAGCAGGATGTGGCAATTGGTCGATCCCTTCGTAGTCCGAATCAGAAGAATCCTCATTTTGTAGCTGCTGGGATGCCCGCTGCTGATGATGGGTGGACGGTGGTCCAGAACCAGAAGAGGCAGAGTCGGGAGTAACATGTTTAGAGGGAGCGTGAGGAGGAAGAGCACAGGGGGCAAGGCCGACGACGCCTGATGGCGCCGCGGGAGAGGGCCGGGTCGTCAGCATCTCTTGATGAGAGCTGAAATGTGACCCGCCAACATTCGAATACCTCATGGACGCTGCTGATTCATGGACTAGCAGTTTGACAGTGTTTGAGTGGCCACCGCCACCCACATTATGACGCTGGCAGGAAGCCTGACCACCATCGCCTAGAAGTAGTAATAGTTAGAAATGACATAATCATCGCGCACCCAGAGACAGGAAAAGACAGACTGGATTAATTACGTGTTCAATCTGTACAAAATGCATTTGTCAAATTTATACAACGCCCCAAAATATTTGGGGTGATATAGCGAGTAGGATAAGTAGGCTATTTAAAAAGGATAGAGAAACATGGTATTATACAATAGTTACATGGGGCCATGGCCAGGAAAATGACAAGACATAATACATTGACAGTCGACACGGATTGTCCTGCACCGACATAAACCCATTCACAAATCGTAGAAATCAGCTGAAATGTCGAGTCAGTGAATAAGAGTGCTCTAAGCGAAGAAATTAGAGGCACATACACAGGGGAATTAAACACCTAGGGTGTACAACGGGCTGATTATCTACGTGGACTCACTGTCCGCCTTGGAGTCGGATGACTCACTGCCACTTGACTCAGAAGATGTCTCAGATTCACTTGAACTCGACGATGCACTCAAGCGGTTTGATGACTCTACAAGGGTAAATACTGCATTAAATCAGGAAACACAAATTACTATTTTTTCTTCCCGCCTGGGTAGCATGGTACGCACCGCCAGGATTCATGTCCATACCACCCATCTCTCGGAGACGACCTTCCAACTCCTCCTCCTTCTTCTTCATCGATTCCTCCCGGGATTTTGCCGACTGTGCTCCAGAAGTGGCCTTCTTGGCATACTTTCGAGTAGACTTTGCTTTCTGTAAAACAGACTTGACGTAACGCTCTAGTTCCCGGAGTGTTGAACTCTGCAGTGTCTCAAAGTCGATCTCAATTTCGTCCGGATTGCAATCACGATGAGACGGTTCGCGCTGCTGAATGATCTGCACAACGCGACCCAACTTTTCACCTGGCAGCTTGTTGATGTCAAGACTTAATTGACGTTTTTCATCATATGTCATAGGACGAGCATTAGCATCGGAAACAAAGTCCTCGTCAACCCCATAGGGTACAACCGCCAAGGCGTTTGGCACCCCAGGAACAGCAGCGGTAGTCTGTGCCGGTACCGCGTTCTGGTAAGTTGATGCATCTTAAAATACAATAAGTGCTTAAAAAAGGCATACTTTGAGACTTTTTTTTGGTCTTCTGTGCATTTTTGGTTTTCCTAAAGGCTAGTTTAAAAGCACAAAACAACATACCTGGCAACATGATCACCAAAGCTCGATAACGCACCGAAACTATGTACAGCTAATTGCCCTAGAACAATGCTCTACCATCACGCGAGAACTTACCTTTCTTGGGCATCTTTACACCTGCCTGTTCAGCTGGAAAGTCTAATACTGTCAAAATTGTGGCAATGTTCGAGCTTAACTTTTGAAGGTCTTCACCAAATTTATTATACTGAGCAACAATGCGTTGATGATCCTTTATAACGGCTTGAATCATAGCATCGCAGGACCGCGAATCTGAAGTGTGAACACCGTCCGCATCGTCATCCACAATCTTTACAAAATTCTCCTCAAAAATTCCTTGCAGCGCTCTACCCAGATCAGAAACGTCGCTTTTTTCTCCGTTGTACTTGTAGCAGTTATCAAACATCAACCTCATATCAGCTGCGAACTCGTTTTTGTTTTGGTAGGCGCCGCTATCCAGCTTCGTACGAATAGTACTAAGATCCATGGGATGGGTTATAATGTCGTGATAGTCATGAAGGCCTAACCTCTCCACATCAACGGGCTTCAAAAACAGCTGGTTATATTGCTGGAAAAAAAAGAACACATGACGGAGACGTAAAGAAACCTACCCTGTACCTCGCAGAGCAAAGATCCTTCAAAAGACTACTGCATTGTTTCAATGATTCACTTAACCTCACTCTTTTCCCGATAACACGTTCCTCCATCTTAGGCTTTTTAGAAACCCTCCGCTCTCGAGATTCATCAATGGATTGGGGGGTAGAGGGAATATCATCAAGGGAGTCAGGTTTCCGCTTAGGGGCTTTTTTATTTACAGTGGAAGAAAGGGGACCTTGATGCTGGTGCATTGAAGCACCCGACGGAGTTGTCGGCGGAACTAGAGACGACCCGTTCAGCTCCTCTGTGTTATTCAAAACTGACATGGAAAAATTGGAATCCGTAGAGAGATTTGACGTCGGAGGAGCATGACCGGCACTCAACTTCTGCGAAGTTAACTCCACTTCCGGATAGGGCAAGTTCTGAAGCTTTTCACGAGCAACACGCTCCAGTTTCATAGCCATGGCGACAACGTCGTCGCCGGGCTTGTTAAATATATAGCAATTACGAAACATAGTGAAAAGATCACGCAAGCACTCTGCCCCATGCCGATAAAATTTCAAATTTAACCGTTGTTTGATAGTGCCAAGATCCATCGGGTGCTTGATTATCTTCGGATAGTCCTAAAGGTGTCAGTTGAAATGATGCCGTACCGGTAGATTCAGTTTATGGTGGTCGACCGGTTTTAGGAAGGGCCACGCTAGTTTGTCTTTCGCAATCACCGCTATCACATTCCTTTTGATATATTCCAGTTGGTTAGTGTTCACCTTCGCAACACGTGACTTAACGCCGGTGGCGTCCATGAGAATAACCGTTCACAAGTATATCTGTGCAGAGAAGGAAAAAACAGACCATTTTCGGAAAAACGCTAACGAAGCGATGCGACCAAATACACTAAGAACGCTACACCTGCAAACGTCACGTCGACTGTCTACTCGAATGTGACCACAGCTATGGAACGTGAATAATACAAAATTAAGAGAGCATATACAGCGCCACCCGACTTTTAACCAAAACAGTGGTAGTGCCAACGTTTTTATTGTTAACAACCAAACAAACATAGACAAACAAAAAGAACAATACCCCGATGCTGTGCGAAATTCAATATGGCAAACGAAACCAACTCAACCGGACCTCCCCCCACTAATTAAAACACCGATCGTAATTTCAGCTATTTATGTATACAAATCATTATACGTTGCTATAAAAAAGTAAAATCTAAACAAAAATTAAAAGCATTATTTGGTAAAGATTTTTACTTGGTGAAGAGGTAAAGTGAAATTCCAAAATTTTAATTTTGTCAAGATAACAAAAAGCAGACTCCGTAGACATGCTAGTCGAACTATGACTCAGGTGTCATTTTGTCAACTAGTGATTTTAATTTGGTGACCGGGGTGCTAAAATATAATGTCCTGTAAGACCATGGTTTCCTTAATTGTTAACTCACTCGGCTGAATCAATGCGGCTAGCATTCATGCAGGCAGTTGAACATAATGACCTATTCATGCTTATAGTGAGTCGTTTGGTTGTCCTTAGAAAAAATATGCTGCACAAGCTTTCACTTGGTTTTTTATTCCTCCGTAATCCATCCACGAGTCCTTTTTATTAGCCAGTAACGCATGTGCATGAGGAGAAAATGCTTGTCCTCACGTACAATATGTCCGTACAGTCTGACACTTCCATAGGGGGGGGGTGGGAGATGTGATAGATAGGGCTGAATACATACATTCGAGAATGGAAAGTGTGTGTAGCGGTTTGACCTTGTGTTCACCCCATGCAAATAAGTACGGACTAAATAATCGTCCTAATAGTAATCGGAATTCGGGATTCGTTTGGCTCGAACACGCGCTTGGAATTTAAGGACTTCGCTTTTCATCATTTGTGCTCATGACTAGACGTTAGTGTAGTGTCCTGAGGCTTCCAATGGGTAGTAGAAGGCATAAGTGGGGTTGAATACATGTATTCCGAAAGCATTAGGAGAAATGGGGCCTGAGCGCGACCCGAAGGCCAGCCCACGTGTACAGAGCCCAGACAAGTCCTAAAGTCCGCCAAACGTCAGATAGTCGCATAAACAAAGCATTACACTGCCCCTCTCTTCCTTTGAGCGACGTCCTCGGCGCTCTCCTTTGGTACACCTCCTGCTCCAGCCATCACAACATATTCGGTACCACAAGAAAGCATTCACAAGCCAACCGCGCCAGTCGACAGACAACGCGAGAGCAAGGAACCGTACCTGATCTTCTCGGA
>UYWX01020327.1:68516-95032 GCA_900622495.1 Hydatigera taeniaeformis | reverse complement strand
GCCCAGACAAGTCCTAAAGTGACCGCCAAACGTCAGATAGTCGCATAAACAAAGCATTACAGTTAGAACACAAGTTCGAAGGCAGTTTGTAACTACGAATACAGAAGTTTCGCATGATTTTGTTTGGTGGGAATCGCAACAATTTGTTTTTGTAAGCACCGGATTGGCGGTTGCTTCGGCTTTCGTTTTGCACTTGTACACGTGAACCGGATCATGCTAGGATTTTACCTTTTCTTCTTCTCTTAGCATACATGTGTTTTGACCAAAGTGATGCTTTCTTTTGCCTAATGGAATTCTCAGTGTGCTGCAGAATCTTGCGCGAATCCACACTGCGTGCGCCACTAAGGTAGCATGTTAGATTAAATAAAAGGAAAACAATTTTACTGGATGCATCGTAGCAGACGTTTCATCGGATGATAATATCTTTTCTTTGGAAAACTACACTACAACAAATGTCTAAGTCGGACATCTTTTGCACGTCTTCCACTCTGAAGGCAATAGCTTTTCGTCTCTATGACGTGCATGCACCTGTGTCGAACCTTGAGGTGATCGCAAACGGTGATGCGCAAATACCTGGGCCGGAAATAAGGAATTGGGCTTTTCGCATGACTCAGTCGCTACCTTACTCATCGGGGCAACATGTTTCCCACAGTGGCAAACACTGTTACTTGAAGTCAAGTACGCTAAATACAGCGCTGAAGCATTACGTCTTTTGCATAATAGTTTTTCCATAGGCAGTACAACTGTTCATGTTCGGATTTGTTGACATTTTTGTATGGTCTTATTGTTGGCTTCTCCTTCTCTAGTTATTATGGGTATCAGCTTCTGTTTTATTTGTTGTCTCGAGGCGAATTAACTCCATGCTACATCTTTTGTTCTAGAGGCTTAGGCGCCTTTAAGGAAAACAAACGATTAAAAAAATATAAATTCACCGCATGATCTTGCTTTTGAGCGAACACACTGTTTTGCAAAACTTTAACAGTAGCCTACAACAGTTTACACGGTGCAGCTAATGTTACAAAATAGCCTCGAGTCGAGAATGGTTTTCTTGGATTTTATGATGCTAAATGTGCTTCATATTGAACAGAATCTCATAATTATTCAGTATTTTTTCCACACTTCGCGACTTTGGAAACGTTCTTGAAGTTTGAAGCAGTAATAATAATATGGCAGTGACAGGCCATTTCATGATTCGGATGCTGTACTGTGGGTTGTAATTGACGCTCATGAAGATTAATATGCTCAAGCATTAACAGCGAAACTAAACCTAAACGAATCTATGCAGTTTCTACGTCGTTACTAGATGCTTGTTTCCCTGAATTTGCTCAGCAGTGCTAATTTCCTACCGCCTCTGCAGTCCCCATGCTTGATGCGGGCTGGCACATGCTTTTTGTTTGCAACGGTTACAAGTCGAGAAGTTTCAGTATTCCATGCACCCAGAAGAGAAACAGTGACCGGAACTAATAAGATGATATAATTTATAGTCAGGTTTAGCATTTACATTTGAGTTACACTAGAGTAAGCGGCTAAAAGTTTCCTGAGGTCCTAATCGGAGGCTAAAATCACAGGTAAACCGTAGCAACTTACGGGCGTTCTTTGTCAAATTCAGGGTCGGAATTAATTAAACGGTATAATAAAGATGCTTTAAGGTAGTGCTAAGTGCGACGTTAATGCAGGCACTATCGACCCAGAGGTAGTGTGTTTTGCCTTAATATTCTGTAGCTTACCAAGACTTCCCATTAGGGGACAGAAGGCACTAATCTTTGCTTAGTACTTAGATTAAAAGTGAAAGGGAAGAGGTTGGGCTCTGACAGTCCAATTTGGAGAGACAAAAGTCTGCCATTGAGCGCACTCCATACCTGCAGTTCCAAAGGCATGCTATTGCAGTACGAATTATAGATGTTTGAAAGATTAGAGTCGGATAAATGCGCTAGAGAACACTTGACTTAGTGGAAGAACTACCTCTACTCATGTTCATTTAGTAAAAATAGTTACTGGTACGCCTCATGGAACTTGACGTAGCGCAGAAATGCGATGACTAGGTAGATAGCTGGGATCCAACTAGCTTTTATTTCGAAGCTAGTTGTTTTGGTTGATGCATTGGATAGCAATGCTTTAAAAACCAGTTCTTCTCTAAGTAAATAGATAGTTTTCTGTGCAATATTTGGCATTTTGATTGAGAGTGTCAGTGGTGGACACTTCAGTGAGCAAATCACTTCAACTCTTTATGCTAATCTGTTTAGATACGGACGTTCAGCCAAATATTTCACCCCAACAGCTAAAATGAAGTCTGGAAACGATACTGTAGCGTCCCGAGGCTTCCCATAGGGTGGAAGAAAACAAAAGTGAGGTTGAATACATGTATCCTGAAGACGACAGGGCAAATGGGTCTGGGCATGCCCCAGATAAATAAATTCTATAGTGACCGCCAAACGTCTGGTAGTCGCATAAACAAAGCATTACACTGCCCCTCTTCTTTTGAGCGGCGTCCTTGGCGCTCCCCTTTGGTACACCTCCCGCGCCAGCCATCACAACATATTCGGTACTACAAGAAAGCACCCAAGAGACAACGGCGCCAGTCGACAGACATCACAAGACTGAGGAACCGTGCCTGATCTCCTCGGCAGTTTTAACTGAATCTGGAGTTACGTACGTTCGCTTTTCCGGATAGTTCACGATGGTGTCGCTTTGGTTATTAATGGCTTATCTGTTAAACACGGGAATAAGGTGAAACCAAACGCAGACGTCCGTTTAAATCCTTTCCTTGTGAAGGATTCAAAGATTCTCCGTCACCAAGGTAAATGCGCCTCCTTCAATTCACGGCTCCTTTTCGCCTGTATCTTCATCTGTTGAACTTCGATAATGTCAAACTGCCTTCTACGCATGTATAGCTCATGATCGCAGGTGCACAACGCCAAAATGCGCTTATTTGTCCTGGATTTCTCCGCCAAGAGATAGGATTCCTTTGCAGTCTTGTCTGCTGGATGGATTATAAACTTCTTGCCGTAAAAAGAGGCGTTTCGAATTTCCGGTCGAGAAAACCCGATTTTTTGGGTTTAACAGATTATCAGGATCATGGGTACACAAACCCAGAGCATCAACACCAAGAACAATCGACATACATCTCCTGATTCTATGCGACTTGTAGGTACTGAGACGTTCCATCATCCGACCAAAGCCTTGCTCGTCGGATTGTTTGCACTGTTCTTTTCTGGAAATCAATCGACTAATTGACATTGTTTAGCAACACAAACGGAGAATGCCAGTAAGACAGTGGTGTCTGTTAGGCAATAGATTGGTGCTTTTAACAAGCCGCAGAGAGACCCCACCTCGGCTGCATCATAAGGTCTTCAAAAACACTTTATACATAAAAGCCTTTCAAAAATTCGGATTCGCATTCCTCTGCCACCAGTGCAGCGTCTCGAGGTTTCCCATAGGGTGGAAGAAAAAAGTGAGGTGAATACATGTATTCCGAGGACGACAGGGCAAATGGGACCTGAGCGTGGCCCGAAGGCCAGCCCACGTGTACAAGGACCAGGCGAAATTCTATCGTGACTGCCAAACGTCATGGGGTCACATGAATGAGGTATTACAGATGCACTATGCAAAATCGACTCTACTAGCCGTGAAGACGTTAAACTACTGGTAGCAGTACCACTCCAGCAAGAGCAAAGTTGTCGTCTTATTAACAGCCTGTAGCGTTCTGGGACTTACCATAGGGTAGAAGAAGCAATAAATGGAGCTGACTACCTGTATCCCAAGGAGGATAAAGTAATTAGATCTGAGCATGACCTGAAGACCAGCCCACGCGAACAAGGGCCGGACAAACGCCAAAGTAACCGCTAAATATCAGGTGGTCACGTAAACAATGTGTTACGCCACCATCCATAATAATAGTAGAATAAACATAGAACCACTTGCTCACGCATTTGGCACTCCTCTAAATTTGCCTCCCGTGCTCGCCGTAATACTTTGTTTATGTGACCGCCTGATATCTGGCGGCTGCATTGGCATTCGTTTGGTTATTGTGCTCGTGGGCTGGCCTTCGAGCCAAGATCAGGCTTAATGCTCTTTATCTCCTTAAAATACATGTTATCGGTCCAGACGCACCAGTCGGGATATAGAATGCTGCAACTGTCAAATATTTGAGGACTACCATACATAACTCAAATACCACAGTCTTTCAAGGAAAATTCAAAGGATTAGGAAGCCGTGACTTTTTAGGATAAAAATAGTAGGATTAGGTCGTGAAACCGCTGAGGACAGTGTGCTAGTCTTACTAGTTAGGTGCCGTGAATCAAAACCAATGCAAATCTCCTATGGACTATTTTGCTGTAATGTGCTACCTCATCTTTACCAATGCGCAGACTAATTTTCTGGAAACACAAAGCCCAATATATCACATCAAACGAGTTTTAGGCTCACAACTTAATAAAGCTTTATTTTTATCGTTTGTTTTATTAATCTGCTTTATCGGAATAATTTTGCTCCTCTTTGAATGTACTGCATTCTGTGCAGCGCCCGCCACATTTGCTTTTTTACGATTGTCACATTGTATTTATCGTGTTTCTATAGTCATGTCAGGTGTTACGTCTGACAGTGATAGGGTTAATACTTCACTGCTTTCAGATGAAATTCTAAAGGACGAAGAACTAGAGGGGTCACAGTCTCTTTGGAGACAGTGTTCAATATGCAACAATAAGTTCACAGATCCTTTGATTCTAAATTGCCTTCATGTGTTTGATCGGAGTTGCCTTTTTACGCATCAGAAATGTGAAGGCTTAATGGAATTTATTAAATGTCCAAAATGCGACAAAATTTCCGGTGGAGTTAAGACACTGCCATCCTACGATCTCTCTCTCGTCGACGAATCTGTATCCTCTGACGGACGTTTGGATCTTGTGAAGTGCTCTGTATGCACTGAAGGAAAAGAGGCTCAGTATCGTTGCATCCAGTGCGATGGAACCTTGTGCGCCAGGTGCCGAGAGACACATAAGGTACTTTGCTTGCTCTCGACGAAGCTGTAGGTAATGAAATTGTTCTCATCACACGAGGTACTAAATCTGACCGAAAATGATAAGAAGTCATTAAGTCTTGCAAACAATGGTGGATTGGATGGAAGTTCCTCAGAATGCGCTTTTCATCCTCTCGAGACTTATAGTCTATTTTGTATGTCCTGTCGGGTAAGCGAATATTCTTCTTTTAAACGTTTAGATTCCTATTTGCCATACCTGTTTAGAAGTAAACCATAGTGGGCATGTTACGCTCGCCTTGGGTTCGATGTCGAAACATGTTAATTCGCTTGTTGCGGAGGCCATGAAAGGGTGCCTCCAAAATCGGGAGGTTTTGAGAGGTGTGTCCGACGCGCTTCAGTCGGTGTTGTCAGATTTGACAGTTTCTCAGGATACCAATAAGAGTCAAATTGAGGAATTGGTGGATATTTGGATGAATGCAATTGCTTCTGTTAAGGTAATACCTAAGCTGTCTAACTGTCCCCTAGGAGGAGTTTTTGCAAAAGAACCGAGAAATTCATAGTGATATTGAGATGAGACTCATGAGCCAAATTGAACAAATACGGAAGGTGATGGACCATATTGAATTTGTCAACGAATTTTGCTCCATCTACCTTCCAAAATGTACTGATTTGCAAATTAGCAAACTAGTCAAGGATGTAATGGGGTGTTTAGAATACCTTAGATCGGTTGAGTTTCACTCGGATATGCCCTCAAGGATAGTGTTTTCTAAAGCCCACGATAATGTGCGGAACTTCATTCGAACCAACTTTGGTACCTTTGATCTTCCATCCAATCAGGACAGTGCTCTCGTTCCCTCCTTCCCCCTCGATCGGTCGGTGTCATTCAGCGCATACCCAATAGGTGATGTTACGAATGCGTTAAGCACCCTTAACGTTCACCGAAGTATGTCCCACAATGATACCTTTGTGTCTCAAAACTTGTCGCTACCTCTAAACACCGATGCCATCGATTCCATCAGAAATTCGATGAACGGAAGTCTTTCAATTGTACCCGCTCGCTCAGAGCAAATCGATAGTGCTACAACTAGCATTTCTCCATGGGGTGATCCGAGTACTTTTGGTCCTGTCTCCGTAGGATATAAGTCATCAACATCTTCCATCAATGGTCTGCACATCAGTCATGGCGGATTGAATGGAAATAGTTTGGGGTTTCGCTCTTCACTCCGTAGCGGTCTGGATCTTGACTCGCCTAGTATTTTGTCCAGACCGAGCCCGCTTAACAACTACAATCTCTCCCTTTACGAATACTCGAGGTTGCGCTCCGCTAGGTGCAACAATATGGCATTGTTGGTGAAGTTCGGAACCATGGGGAATGAGCTTGGGCGTTTTAACTCGCCTCATGGTTTCTGTCTTGGGTTCGATGAGGAGATTGTTGTCGCTGACACCTACAATCATCGCATACAAGTGAGTGGCTTTGTGATCCTTAGGGGCTTGATTGCGTAGATATTCTCGAAAAGTGGCGAATACCTTTCCTACTTTGGAGTGTCGGGAAAAGTGGATGGATTGTTGTGGTTCCCCCGGAAGGTAGCTATAATTCGACAAAGCCAACGTTACGTTGTGTGTGACAGGGGTAATGAGCGATCACGAATGCAGCTTTTCAGCCGCAGTGGACATTTTGTTCGCAGGATACAGATAAAGTTCATTGATATTGTGGCCGGCTTGGCCATTAACCAACAGGGTAGGCCTCCTGCCGTTGACACTAATGCAGGCACTTTTTAGGTCAAATTGTTGCCGTTGACAGTGTTACACCTGGAGTTTTCGTTGTCTCAGAGGAGGGCGATTTAATTCATTGGTTAGACTGCAGCACCTTTATGAGGGAGCCCTCGGACATTGCCATTCGCGGTCGTGAATACTTTATCTGTGATTTCAAGGTATGTCGACCTGAACAGATTTTGTCCTCTTAGTAAAACGATGTTCCTCTTGCTTTGTTCAGCCACACTATTTGAATTGCATAATTTACGTGTTTTATTCCACCCTTGCAACAATCGCACGTACCGTCTTGCAAAGTGAATGCAAGCTGTATCATCCAATGATTACACTTCGGGTACTAGTAGTCGCACCCCTTGTTGGCTGTCCTCCTTGGTTGGTGTTATTTAAAAGCGCGACAGATATCATGTTTAATGTGCCTTTGCCGTATCCTTCCATAAACACATCCATGCAACCGTTTTGTTTGTATATGTGGTTGTTATTGATTGCAATCGTCCACAGAATTGCTTTGCTGACGTTGGGTTTGTGTACCATATGCAACAGATTTGTGGCGGCTATTAGGCATTTTAACTAAACTGTAGGTAATGGGATGACAGCGATGGATAGTTGGATGAATGGATGAAAGGGGGTTAAGCCATTGAAGGCGTTCTCCTTTTCCGCGAAAGTTTGTCATGCTTGATAATAGATTTAGGCTAACCGTGGCTCTCCATGTAGGCGCATTGCGTCGTGGTAATACAAGAAGACGGGCAATATCTTCGAACTATTGGTGGTGAATCCATTACCGACTTCCCAAATGGAATCGATGTAAGCGGTCAAGGCGACGTTCTTGTTGGTGATTCGCACGGGAACAGGTTCCATATCGCAGTATTCACTGGGAAGGGTGACTTGATCAGTGAATTTGTCTGCATGCAAACCAAAGTGAGTCGTTCCTGTTGTCTGAAGATCACCAATGAGGGCTATATTGTGACGCTGGCGCGGAGCTCCAACAATGTTCTCGTGATGAGCACGCTCTATGTCAACTGAACTAATCATTTATTTATTTAATGGACACTTTGTATGACGACCTCCATACCAAAATTTCGATTTACCCAGGTGTGCGGATTTTGCACCACCACCCTTTATTCGCCGTCAATTTATCGACCAAACAGGTGGATTTGCCGATCTGCCAGTTGTGAGAGAAAAATTTTCTCCTTGCTTTTAAATCTAGGCTAGCATTTTGTTTTCCCCCGGATGTTTTGAACAATATTTTTGAGATACATTTAATTTTTCAATTATTGTCAACTCCCTTCTTGCTCCTTACTATTTATTATGTGTTTTGCCCCTTCTCCCATCTCTTCCTTCCACCGAGTTTATTAAGTTGTTTCTTTTATGTCAATTTTTGAATGTGTAGTTTTTTTGCTTTGATTATTAAAGAAGAATATGCCCGGTCATCACACACATTCATGGTCTCATACGCATATTTGCTTTTGCGGTCTTTCAAAGCGTGCCTTGACATTCACACGAACTGACTTCTAAACACGCATGTGCTCTGTGAGCGCGTTTATCATCTAACCGAGCTACCGGATGTTATTTGGTTATGCAGCATCAGCACTGCATTTCGCCTCCAGCTATGTCTGGTATCACATTCCTCCTTCACCACATCATTTGTCCTCACGTCTTGGTTTCGACGGACGCCATTTCACCCGCATCTCAGACAGTAATTTAGCAGTAGTGGCTCTAATAGAAGCGCATCAGGATTATGCTGCTCACTAGTAAGGCGTAGTTACACGCATGTCGCGGTAGCCGTCAGCTCTGTTAACATCTCACCTCCGTCCTGCTTTCGTAATGTAGCGATGATTACCTTCTCGACATCATCTTCATACTTTTCTACTTGTACACTTCACGAACTGCTTTTATCTTTTTTTGCCTTGTAAAGCTTACATGCTATTGTATTCATTACAAATACTTCATTTATAACTCTATGCTGTTCAAAGTGCTGATTCGTCTTGCTTCATTTGAGACCGTGTGATGGAGCAGCAGAGTGAATACGACAGTTTCTGATTCACTTGTTGAAGAGTCTCATACTCAAACACCACTTTTATGGTGCTGTATCCCAGCTACAGAGGGCACTGCAGTCGATTACCTTTGTTCGTTCTTGGTCAGAATCTCAAGTAGAATTTTACTGCATGGTAGTTACGGTCATATATTGCCTGCTCTAGGAGGAGTGATTGATGAGATTGCGGTTTGTAGGGAGCTGAGTAGGAGTCCTCTGTGTCATCACTAGCTCGGGCGCTATCTGCTCCTTACGTTAGTAATCTGTCAGTTTCTAATCATTTCGTCGTTGGGACATTGCCTGTTCAAATGCTTGTGCAAACTTCACTTCAACCGACTCTATAAATGAATAGCTTGATTTATCGCATTCAATTTCAATGAGGAATCAAAGTACCTACTTAATTAGTAACACTGGCTTTCGTTTCAAAAGTTTGCTTTGTCGTATAAGCACTCTGTTGCACCCTCGGTCTGGTTATTTGATGTAAACTCACGCGCCTTTTACCAATTTAGAACCTGTCTTTCACTCATAATTGACGCTCCATGATCAGACCTGGTTCGATCCGGTGACACTGGTAAGATGTGCACACGTAAGCGATGGCGGTCACGAGATGCTTCGTCCCTATCATCCAACTTATTGCTTCAAGCAATACGCGAAGGAACTTTTGAGACTGCGTTGCCAACACCTCTTCTGATCGCTGATAAACATTTGCTACAGTTTTATACTTACTTCTTTGTTCTCTATTGCTACTCACTACTGTTGTGAAGATTTGACCTTCAAATCTGCAATCTTCAATGCCATGCTATATGGGGGAGATCTGAGATCTAAACTCGTACTCTAAGTTTGACGATTCAAAGCTCGCTAAATTGCTCAGTGGCCGGTGCAACTTTGATGAACAGGAGCACTTCTAGTGCTGCGTTATATGAAGTAGACTGCGAAAATCACGAACCCATCCTGCTTATGAAAGCAAGTGCTACTCTTGTGAAAGGAAGTAGACTGACGCACACTATTAAAGTTAGACAAAACCAAGAAAGCAATCAGAAAATGCAGCATAATTTATTTGCTCTTTACTAAATTTATTAACCTTTGTGATCTCACTCGAGGAGTAACCTCGAAACGCGCTCACAATACAATCGCTGCTGACCACTTTTTTACAATTGTCAAAGGTGAATAATCACATAACGTGAACACACGCACGACCTTCTTGAAGACTTAGCACTCCAGCTCCTTCGGTGGTCTGGGGAAATCTTCACTATGCTTGTTTTCCATTTGCAACGATGAATCCTGGCCTAAAACGGCGGCATTGCCCGAGCCGACTTCACCGGTTCCATTCGTTGCGGTTGCCGCAGTCGTCGTTGGTTGTTGTTGATGTTGGGGGAATTGGTTGCAGATCGGATAGTTGACAGCATTGGAGTTAGTGAGGTGGGGGTAGAGAAAAGGGTGTGCTTGAGGTTGCTGATAGCCGGGCAAGAGACCCATGTTGCTGTGCAGGTTTATTAATTGAAGGGCTGAATCTGCCAAATGAATAAGTGTCGGCTTGTACGATTGCAAAATGTAAGTTCTCCTCGAAAAACGGAGTCTGAATAGAGTTTATTTCATCGTAAACTCATCGCACGAAAAGGTTACTGCCGCTACTGGAATGAAGCGATGTGGTATAGTTTTGGTGGTTTTTGGTATATCAACTGCAAAAATGAGTCTCATTGAATAATATGTGGGTGAAGAATTTGTGCACAACTTCTCTGTTTTTAAGGCAACCAGTAATCGTACCAGGAACAAATATTTAACCACTGAAATTATTATATTCGACTTCTGTATTCACGCGATAGAGATTTCCACTGAGACTGTAAAATGTGAACGAATGCATAACCATAGTTTCAAACGAATAATGGCTACAACGCAGCTGCAAAACTACCGTTGGTGAATACTTCATCGCCATAAATGTTAGGTACAATCCAAAAACAGAAATTTTTATGGCTAAAGGTTAGCTGGATTTCTTGATTATTACACTTCTACTAATGGGACATGTTTGAAAAGTGGGATGCTTATGCGCATCGAAAAGGAAAAAGACAGCTAAAGACGGGGAGAAGTGATATATATTTACTAAATGTTCAGCATAAATCGTTCTTTTAGTGGTAAGGAGTAGATTCCATGAAGTACGGGATTGTACGATCAGAGTTGTGAGTAAGGAACTGTGCTCTCGGATGGTTAAACGAGCAAGTGTCCGGCATAATGTGAAAATGGGATGTCTTTACATTCGCAGTTAGATAGTTTGTTCTAGCACATAAAATGTGAGCACCCATCCGAGATGAGTTGTAGAGGTTTATCTACAGTGTTAAATTGCAAAAATTCTACATGGTAAGCCGAATTCCTCAATTGAAAATCCAGTTTACGCTTTTGCGCTTATTCGGAGAACAGGTGGTAATGCACAAGAGACATGGACAGATAGCAAGTTGTAAAGACTGAATCTAATGACAAAATGCGATCATTCACTATAATATATCCCATTAAATTAAAAGATAAAACAGGAATTAGTCGAATAGTTAATGATATGTCATAGATCAATACTAAGCTTTGTGCAAAACCCAAAATAGCTTATTAGAATGGCTTACATTTGGCTAACTGCTGCTGATGCTGTTGAAGAATCTGTTGTAGAAAGAATGGTTGCAACGGTTGACGTGTAAGAAATTTGTTTCCATTTTGGAATTCAATCGGGTTAAACAATCTACTTCCCATTTTGTTGGCATCGGAACTAACG
This sequence comes from Hydatigera taeniaeformis, assembly GCA_900622495.1. Classification (NCBI taxonomy): domain Eukaryota; kingdom Metazoa; phylum Platyhelminthes; class Cestoda; order Cyclophyllidea; family Taeniidae; genus Hydatigera; species Hydatigera taeniaeformis. The sequence goes on along the minus strand of UYWX01020327.1, from coordinate 83,506 downwards.
GGAAATGCCAAAGAATTTTGCAAAGGAACACCGTGGGAAAGGTACTCATAACCATCCGCCGGTTGCCTAGAATGTAAGCATGCAGTTATAAAAATTTACATCGTTTCACTAAATTGATCACTGTCCACATCTCCGTAAATGGAATCACAAGAGCTCTGTTTTCCTACAGAACCTGAACCTTGAAAGAGGAGAACTGTGCCATTATGCGCTTACTTTGTGCATTTCTTTGTGATTCGGAATCGAGAAAGGTAAACGAATCCAGTTTTTGGCAAATAAAGGCACTTGCTGAAGCCGCATTTGTCTAAATTATACAACTTTTTGCTGATCCTAATAACTCACCATAGCTCTAAACCACCGAAAGGTCTAATTATAAAAGTTTTTTGAAAACTGACTCTACCTACATGGCCAATGCTTGCCTGGTTAAATAAATGTGCCGGATATCGCGTTGTGCAACTAGCGTAGTTTTTTGAGTGACAAAGGCTTTCAAAGGCACTCGCCTGTGCTGCGGATAAGGCGGTGATGTCTTTATGATCCAAGGCCTGCAAAATAACATTCTCGTGCTCTCCACTGTCACCCTTGTTTACAGCTTTATCTAGACTTAATGCAACAGGATCAGATGGCGACTAAATGCTATTAGTAATAAGAATCAGTTTACTTCCTGATGCTGACCACCGTCCATTTGAAGACCAACAAGCTGGAGCAGTTTGTTGAATGCAGAAAGGTCATTTGAGTTAGCTGCATAATTTTTCCGTACATGTAAGTCATTTTCAATTTCACGAAGTGTGTAAATCCGAAGTGATTGGTCTTTTATATTCCATTAAAGAATAGTTTCTTACGTTTAACTTTGGCCTCGGAGTCAGTTGTAATAGCATTTGGTTCACAATTAAGCATGTCAGGGGATTGTCCTTAAAGATAGCATATGAGAAAAATCACTTACCCAAGATCCCAGAGCTAGTACATTTGTAATTGGTGCCTTCTTGAGCTGGGGCTATAAGCTTACATGTTAACAACATAGTCTTACTTTTGGAAGGTAAATCAGCGCATTCATATTTGCATATTGCTCGATCATGAAACTCAGGCATTTTCATTTCATTAAAATCCATCTGATCATCAATGTCTTTAGGGCCTTCCGTATACCAGGCTGGTTTCGCAGGGCTCTATGATATGTTCGAAAAAATATGTACAAACATCGAGTTTAATCTGCTGACATTCAGTAAAATGTAACCTTCTTTCAGCCAAATCTCTTTTATTTATTAGTCCACCAAGATTTTTTGGTCCCTGAATGAAGCAGTTGCGGTGCAACCTGGCAGGAAAATTCTCCCTACGATTTTTGTCATAAGTTGAGGCCTGGTGATTGACTATAACGAAACAAAAAGATAAACAATGTACAAATTAACGCGAACATTTTTATTAATCTAAAAAAGTTACAGGCTTTTCCTTTTAGAAAGCGATCCACGACCAAAACCGAAGGCTTATGTGCTTTACACTTTTTCTTCAAATCCAAAAGTTCAAACTAAACAAAAAAATATAAAAAGAAAAGTTATTACCCGTGAATAAACCCGTTTTTCAAACGCAGATTGCTTTAAAATAACATTTTTTATCGCGTCGTCTAGCAAAGTCACTTGCATGGTTGCATGTCACATGCACCACGAAATCTTATGTTTAATTTTAAATAATTTTTTTAAAAAATAAAGTTAAACAAGTGCAATAGATGCAAAATCAAATTGTAAAAACGTGAAAAAATAGCACTTCAGAACTTAAAAATCTATTAATAACGAAAAAGAAATATCCATTTTACATTTTAGAAACCACGTTTGTGACTGCAATATAATTCGTAGATGCATTAACGCCTAATAACAAATAGTTTACCAAATATGCTTTAAGTAATGTCAAGTTAAAAAATTGTTAAATAATGGCAATCATGCAGTTTTGCTCTCGTCTTTCTGTACCTACCTCATTTATATCGCATAAATTCTTAATACTAACCCTATTTTTAACGCTAAAATAAGCATAGTTCTTTATTTTTTGTGATTTTGTGCCCAACTTTCAGTGTTTTTAGATAGCAATACGTTAGCTTCACTAATGCCTAAATTATTTTGTTTGCACTTTTTTTTATGACCTTGGTTAGGAGAGGCTTTTTAAATTGGGCTACACATAACCGCTTATAAATAATATTGCCATTTATATTATGCTTGCTGGGATCGCAAACAAATCCATTCAATTTTCTGATGTTGACGACGTGTTTTTAAGTCCTAGCAAACGTCGGAAAGGCAATATGCCCTTCAAATGCAAGTCCGAATTTCCGATTAGCGACATCGTTGAGTCCATTGAGCCCATTAACCTCACACATAAAATTGATGATGAAAACCAACAGCTCAAAGGAAGCGATGTTATACAGATACCAAGTGCGCTTGCCAATTTTCAATTAAGTTTGGCGGCACAGCTTCAAAATGTTGATTTTAATACCAATGTGAATATTCCTCCAGATGTTAACGCGAGACAATCTACCACATTTGGCCTGCCATTTTTACCAAGAAGATTTCCTTTTTATCTTCCATTTGAAAATTTTTTCGCTGGAGGCAAAGCGGAAACGAATTCTGAGCAGAAATTGAAATCATCTCATCTTTATCACGAATTTGCTCAAGTGTCAAAATCATTTTCTTTTAGTCCCGTTGGAACTCTTAACAAAAATAATTTTGCCTTTAAAGATAACTCAAGTGTTTTACAACTTCTTCATTCATGTCTTGAACAAATACCACTTCCACCTATTGGATCAGATTGTCAAGAAATTCTGAATTCACTCTACACTTACACAATTTTCCAGGCGATAAACTTTCAGAAATCCGTTCTGCGCTACCTTACAGAACTAAATGAAAAGACGCGACCTCGACCATCTGAACTCAAGGACCCTTGGAATTTGCATTTTAACGATAAAACCCTTCAGCCAAACTCTTATGCGTTATCCCGATCATTGCCTTCAGATTGCAAAAACTTAGAAAGCACTTTGCTATCCAACGATGTCGAGAGTGGTACCGCCATCGATTTACGTGTTCGTCCTCCCAAGTCTGCTCAGGATGGCTGCTCTGTAAATTTCGGTCAGACTTCTTTATCTAACGTTTCCTGTGCGCAGGATACAAGTGCTGACTGCCTGGACAGTGGTCGCATTTCAGGCTTTCTCTCTCATGCATTTAACCGTCGACCACCCTCTCTCGCCACCTATCCAAATGATCTTTCTTCTCCTTTCTCCTCGCGTCATCTTTTATCCCGATTCGGTGTTCGAAGTCCACCACGCTGCTTAAACAGTCGACGAATAAAAACATCCTCTTTAAAAAATAAGAAACCAAGAAGTCTGGGTGGCTATTCCCCTGTCACTAGCGCCTCTGGACGCGACAGCCAGTGTAATGGACCTCTACTCTCCAAGAAGCCCAGCTTTCGAGGAACAAGTGAGGAGGAAAATGAAGTGTGTCCCCATTTCAAGCCTGTGGAACAGAATGTAAGTCTCCAGTAATTTTTTAGCCGTTTGTTTATTCACAAATACCTTTGATAGGTCGATTAGCAAATGCAAAAGATATTACGCAGACTTCACAGATTATCCGTTCACCACATTTCTTAACTTTGTCCAGTAATTTTCTTTCCTCTAATCCACACCCGTGCTCTATGCCCTCATTTTGTCGTGCATTTTGCTCGCAGTCAATCGACGTAGCTTCCCAAGAGGCCTACTCAGCCCAGCGTTGTTTGAAGGGGATTAAGACGCATGTAAATTACTTCACTACAGTGCATTCCCACGGTCATGCAATCCTTTCAATGAGCTAGAGGGACTTACTCCCGCTAATGCTTTATTTTAAGTCCACACACAAATTACAAATCCCTCACTTTCAAGCAGAATCACATTAATTATGTCCAGTTGTGACTCTTCGCCTTAATTTCTTGCGTAAAATAAGGGTCTAATTGTTACTGATTCGAAGCGTTTTGTGTTGATTCCCTTCTTGATCCTTTTAGATATCATATTTTTCATGAAAATCATGAGATGGCTCGTTGCACATAGATTTGTAACATTCGTTTCCAGTGGGAAATATATATTTAGTAATGGTACAGAGGTTAGAACTTTTCATTTTCGCCTTGATGAGAGGCCGTCTTACTGAAATATGCCCTGATGATAAATGAGGAATCGTGGCAGTGCACTTAGATACAACTGTAATCGGTGCAGGAGCAAAAACTAGGTCTCAAATCCAACACCCATCTCCTGTACATGCCTTCCGTGATGTTGGAAACTTTGTGTCAGAAAATCAGGCTACTAGGATGTTCCCTTTGATTTGCACCCAGGAACGCCCATATTGACATGCTCATTGCCTATGCAGTGGTTGATTCCTCATTGTCCTCCTTTCCCATTCCTCTGCCTATTAGGTCTTCCGCCTATGAGAAATCGAAAGTTAAAACGCGTGGTTTCTGTTCAGGATTATCTATTCTTTCGTGAGTGGAGATCGTGGCTTATGAATCCACATGAACTCCACTACATCGCGCACTGTTCCAAGTTTGCAGAATGAGTAGGACCGAATTCGCTGCGCCTGTATAAGCCTATGTCTGTCTGTCGACTGTCTGTCTGTCTGTCTGCATGAATCTTATACTGTCTTATTTTGGTTACCTTACACACAAATTCCATGCTCATGTCTGTTCAAATCACTTTCTCGTGTCGAAGTAGTGAGCGAGTGAGTGAGCGAGAGAGTATATTAAGGGGCACGAGAGAGGGAAAGAAAGCAAGAGAGGTAGAGGGAGAGAGTGAATGAAATTTCAAATATTTGATTTGGAAGAAACCTCTGTTGTGCAACCGCATGTGATTCACATCTAGCAACGCTTTGAAGCCTCAGCTACAAGGGATTTTTATTTAGTAGGTCAAAATACCTTGTCGTTCATAAGCAGTCCTTTGCCAAAGCAAATTTAAACCGCTCACCCTATGAAAGAGAATTTGAAGGTTGTTAAGCCCTTTTTTCATGCACTGATTGCAACAAATTGTTTGCCTCAAGTGTCCCTTTGTTTGTTTACAAGTGGCACCTATTTGCAAAACGACTAAAATTTAAGTTGAGCCGATTTCCAAAAGTCAGCATTGGGCGCTTCACACAGCAAATTCCACGGTCTACTAGGTCAGTGGCCACAGAGACAAGCTTCAAAAGGCTAGTTTTAATGAAATTATTACTGATGTATTACTTGATGCACTGATCAACCCAGTTTCCTGCAGTACCCTAATTGTGAGGAGCACCGTTTTCACTCAACGAAGCATGGGTTGCACATATGCAGAAAATGAAGGCGAAATTGCGATTGCTGGTGGACGACTTTAAGGAGACGTGATGGACAAAAGTCCTTAGTAGAAAGACATAATGGCACTAATCAAAATGTGCAAAATGTGGGCGAACTTATTTTTTGGTACCACGTCGATGCCTTTCAATCAGCACATGATAAGCGAAGTAATAATGCGTGCATGCATGCAGTTTTATACACGCTGTGTTTGATGTCGGAAACGTTAGTCATGTCAAATCCACGCTTTCAAAACCTTCTGCATAATTCACGCCACTGTAAGAGCAACAGGGAGAGAGAGATAGAGAGAGAGCGAGAGCGAGGGGGAGAGAGAGAGGGCAGCAAGAAACGGAACGAGGCTATTGTCCATTTAGTCTGCACGCGAGCACACAGGGGACATGCGTGCGCGCCTACGCGTACACGGCCACATACACGCCCGCGCTTTCATCCACATACATATACGTATAGCACCACCCTTTCCCCCTCTCTCCTTCCCCTTAGCCTCCTATAACTGACTGGCTGGAAGCGGGATGTAGCAACACACGCACACGCAATATCTTGACCGGATGTTACCACCTTACAGAAGTAGGCAGCAGGTAGAGAGGAGTGCGTGCATGCACCGCGGCTCCGCAAAGAGGCGTTGGTGATGGTGATATTGGTGGCAGTGAAGGAGGAGGAGGAGGAGGAGGAGGTGAAGGCAACAGTCCTAAGGCACTGCTGCCATGTCACGCAAAAAGAGGCGCGGGCGTATGTGCGTGAGCGCGTCTGCTTCCGTTGTGTGGTGCAACGCGGCGCTGCTCCTCATTATACTCCTTCCCTCCGTTCCTCTTTTACCCTCCCCCTCCCCCTTACACAGGGACGAGAACAATAGCAGCCGGAAGTGTCAGGTGAAAACATGAGATTTGGACTCAGAAAAAATGTTTTGTGTGTATGTTTGTGTGTGTGCGTGTGGAAGTACTTCGTCTTAATTATCAACTTTAAGCCATTGTTTCCTTGGGGATGATCACTCAGAGAAGAGGGAGAGACTGAGAGAGAAGGAACGAGAGAGACTGTTTGGGTTTGAATTATTCAATGTCGGGAAGCTTGCTCACACACCCTCTTCTGTAAGACATACATACATACATACACACACACACACACAAATCCACTCACATACACACCCTGCGCAAACATAAAACCATTATCTTCTGATTTAATGATCTCTCTCGGCGTATGATGAGCCCTGTCATCATTAACTCGAGTACAGGCAATTCTTGTGCTTCATTGCAGAGATTTTAAAGAAGAATATTCATTAGCACCACACCAGAAAGCACGTTCTTGTGCTCATTTTTCACTACTACTGTCATAATTATTTTGTTGTGACTTTAACGGGGTCTACCTTACCTAATCTCAGTGGAGGGTCAGGGTGAAGTACCTAACCGTGCCTACTTGAGCTTTTTGCCTCTAGTCTTACCTCCTCATGAGCACACTGTCTTCCCAATGCAGATTCTACAACTAACTCCACACAGCACACCTCCCTCCCGCCTTCCCTCCTTCCACTGAAGAGAGTCAATGAAACACGATTTGTGCATGATCAAATGCAACATACGTTTCTCCTCTCCACACCTTACGTTGGCTTTAAAGTGGTAATATTTACAGGTCATTGTGCTGGAGAAGTGTAATACCTCTTAAAAATATAGTCACCTTTGCCTGTGGCTTTACTTCGAAGTCCACTTTGAGTGGGAGGAGCAAAGGGCATAAATAAACTCTGCTTTCACAGAAAAAATTCAAATTGTTAAACATTCTCCTTCAGACGGATCGATGAAAGTTCAAGGCTCCAGCATAGTCGGGAGGATTATTTCACGACATAAATTCAACCTATGAATATTAAATAGGTCGATTTAGTAACTTATGTGGTTAGGTACCCGCACATTTTAGAAGCACCGCAGATTTCATATCCCATAAAGGCGTTCGGCTGTGCCAACCTGTGAAGTGTATTTTTGTCTCCCTTTAATGACTGGATACACCAAATCATGTGTCATGGTAAACGGTCAAGATGAAACATTAACACCTATGGGAAGGCGCATCGATGCAAGATGCAATGAAACACTGGAATAGTGGCAATCGCCTTACTCCTGAGCCAGGAGTAATGTCTATGAGCTGCCCATCGCCCTTTGAGACTGTTGGCGAAGTTTGGTTTGATTCTTCGCACCTGCCCAAAACTTTGCATTACCCGCCAACACAGATGACAGGTTCCTCTCCCAAGAATGTCGCCTCATCTCCTTTTCCCTTTTCTCCCCACTTCTTCCCACTTCACGTCACGTCATCACCTTCTCTTCTCATTTTTCTGCTGCCACCCAGTAATGTTTTTTCCCTTTTTCCTGAGATGCTGGTGTGTGTTCGACTGCAGGTTAGATTGACGCCTCGCATTCTCTCACCCCCAATCTCTACTGATCTCCCTGAGGCGATTAACACCAGCAGTGGCATCAGTGGACAGTCAGGCTACCACACACGCATCACACTCACACTATTCCACCTGACACCTGTCTATCCAACCACATTCATCTTTGCAGCCTGTCACCTTCGAACTGGGTGGGAAAGTGACATTGCGGGGCTAAACGTGATGCCTTCTCCAGCCTACCTTCTTTTCCTTCCTCCCCCTCTTACACTTCTCCCCTTCCCCCTTTTCCTAATTCACTACTTCCCCAGGGCAGGAATCCAAGACCATGGATAATTTAAGAGCCATGACAAGTAGACTTTGAGCACTCGCAGAGATACCTAACCCCTTTGTCCATCCAGGTAGGAATCCACCTGCTTACTTACCAACCAAGCTACCTACCTGGTTGCGAAGTATTCGTGCAAATTATACATTATTCAGACGTTTTCTGCGTGTGTGCTTGAGAGTGTGGCTGTCTGACTTGGGTTGACAACCATTGCTAGATGGGTTTTTCTCCACTCGAGCCACAAAAGGGGGCATTAAATACCCTAGGGGACAGTCTGTAGACTTGTAATTCGCTTCATTTCTTTTTCTCTGGAACAGACCTAGTAGGCACATGCAGAAATACGAATCCGAGGGGTTTGTAGTGCCTGGCCTTTTTAAATTTCTTGTCCACTTTTCGGCAGCAGTTTAAGACCATGAAATGCTGAACATCGAAAATAGTTAAAAGCTCAAAACCTCTATTTTGTCCAAAGGCTGCCCACTCAAACAAGTAGACGAACTCACACGAACAAATTAGATTACACTCGTATCGCCTTACATGTGAGTTGCAGGGCTGCTCATTATCGCTGCCACCACGCCATCATCTCGAGATAGGGCAAAAACAAAGCAGCAGTAGCAGTGGTGGGAGAAGCAAAAAACAGACACACACAAACAGACACACACACACACACACCCATCACTTAATCCATTTTAGCTGTTTGCCAAATTTGATCAACCACGGTCGCTCCCCATTTCACACTCACACTTACACGGCACTCACTCCTACTTTGCTCCTCATGACAAGCTCGCGCCACCCGCGTGCGGCCGTGCAGGCGGGCGCGTGTGTTAACGCACGTGTGGACACACGCACGCACTTGCGGTAATTTCAAAGACGACACACAGGGCCCCCCACGCGACAGCCGGACACGCTCCGAGTAGTTGTCCTTCTCACTCATTTTGTTACAGGCTTTCAAACCGATTCGGGGAGGGAAAGGTGGGGAGATGAGGACAAGTTTTTCTGCCCACATTGTCGATTCACGCCATCGCACACACACACACCCACACTCAGTGGGGCACGCTAGTTTGTGTGAAGTCCTTGTTTTTTTTTCTACCGAAGGAACAAAAAGTGAGGAAAAGGCTGTAGGCAGGACAGACTAAGGGGATGGGGGGAGGAGGGCGTCCACTCTTGAATGACCATTTAAAAGTGGCCAACTTAATTGACCGCAGAGCCAACTTCTAGGCGGCAAAATATTCTCGTGCTGTGTTGCTTACTCCACGGGTAAGCGAAACAAACCAACCACGTGCGCTTTTTGGCAAGTGCATTTGTATGATTAAACATCACAATCGGTTGGGTATGGACTTTTCCTTGACACATTCCCCAGAAGTGGCGCATTAACACTAGTGGAACTCTACGCTCCATCCACCTCTTCCTCCATGCGCACGCACATATTAAGCCGTTTGATTAAGCAGTTTAAAGAATGTCTATTAATCTTTTACGATAATTACAGTAAGAGTGCATGTCTGTTCATGTGACATGAGGAATGATGGAACAAACGGCCAAATCATATGCTACACACAGTAAAGTGAGGAAATTTTACAAACCTTTAGTTGATTTCCCAAGACTGCACCAATTTCTTCTCACTCCTATAAATGCTTAACTTTATTCTTAATTTTTTTTACATTTCACAAGTCCAGGTTGTACCTTGTGATTTCAATGTTTTCTTGAGCCTTTAATGTCAGAGAATGAGAGGAAGTTGTTAGCAAATGGTGTGAGTGCAAACGCACACACACATGCCAGTGTCTTAAAGCGCTGTGATTATATCAAGGTGGAGTGTGACCAGGCGTACTCCGTCTTTTTATGACCCTGCAGTCGACACCTTCGCGTTAACACATGCTCATCTTTAACAGATTTTACTCATGTATACGCCTCGAGTGGGGTGTGTATCACTTCGCCTCTCGGCTGTGGTAACAGAGCTAACGCCATATCAGAGGTCCTTCCCGTCATCCTAGCACTACTTGAGACGAAAAAAGGCCAACGCTAGATTTAATTTTCTCTGAGTTTGCTAATTGCACTGACCACACGTTTGCATGACCTGTCCTCCCCATTTGACATGACGCCAAAATTAATGCTGCTGCTGCTGCTGCTACTGCTGTCGTGTCTAATTTGTCAGCTAGTTTGTCAACCGGAGCAAATCTTGTCAGACATCCGAAAAACATCATCCCATCCTATGTGAATTATCACCAAAACATGTAATATTTATTGCGATGAAAATACTCCCAGAAGCACACAAGACGCAATACGCTAGGTGTTTCGAGGTTGGAGAAGGGCTGCACCACCTGTTCCACGCAATTGGGAACGGTGGCACATACCGGTCTTACTCTTTCCATTGTCTGTCGACCTCACAACCCATGTGCTTGGCTCACGTGCGCATTCACATAGGCGTGTTTTATGTTTGAAGGATAAGTGGACAGGATTGTGGATCACACCTTAATGTCATGCTGTGGCGTTTCTTGCACAAATCAGTATGAAGCAAGATGGTTGTATGCCTTTGCTTCTTGTCGACAAGCTAAAGAGCAGCAGCAGCAGCAGCAGCAGCAGATGGAGCAGTCAATCACTTCTTTCACAGACTTACACACGCACGCCACCACCAATGCCAGTCGTCTTCGTTGTGGCTGACTGACTCTGACACATGGGGAGTGGTATCATCAAGGCGCCTGCTTCTGTTGCATCGAAAAGGGGAAGAGGAGGGGAGAATTGGAGAGAGGAGGTGGAGAACACAACTTGCTCCTCTACGCTCTATCCCTTTTCCCCTCTGCTTCTGGTGGGTCGTGAGAGATCGTTCGCTCGTTTGCTCACTCACTCACTCACTCACTCTCGTCTGTCTGTTTGCACGAGAGGTGTCACTCATGACCGTCGCTCTTCCTCACTTCCTCTCCCTCGCCCTCCCCTACGCACCCGAACACCCGAGCTCAGAACAATTATTCGTCCCCATCTTGGAGACTCACTCCTTGCTCCTTATATGATGAGGGTTGAAAATGCATGACACAGGCTGGTTACGTAAGCTTCACTTGTAATAGCAGTCCTGTGATACGCTGCAATGATTTCACGAAATTATGTAGAGATAATGTTCCAGCATAAGTGAATTCATCGGAACCAAGAAGTTATAGTTTTAAATCCTCAAAAGCTGTTTCATGGTAAGTAAAGAGAATGTATACTCCGATCTTTAAAAGATACTCTCTAACATTGACTTATTTTCCAGTAGTAAATAAATTACTCAAGCTGAAATTTTAATTTTCTATTTCGATTTAAATCGAGCCGAGAAGTTGTCGCGGATAAGTAGTGCAGCGACCGCATTTTGAATCGCCTCGTAAACGTAGGCCAGCCAGTTGAAGTCGCATAAAAAGCACAACTTAGCTTATCCATTTTTAAGTAACTTGCATTTTCATCGTCTCCTTCCTCCCCACCGACAATGCCTACGTCAATTGTGCACGAGGGGGCCTGGGATTACCCTCACACAAACACGCTGCGTGATGCATCAAAGTTACTATACCTTGTTATATTCTCACCGGTGCCTTATGCGTGATTTTCCCAGGTGTATCTGTTAACTTCCATTTTTTTATTCCTGCATTTCATTAAACTTAATAGTCCACCATTTTGATAAAACATAGAAAATGTGTGCACATGCATCGTTTGGCTTTAGTGAAATCAATTGCGCGAAAATGGCGGTGGTGGTTGCGTGTGTGTGTGTGTGTGTGAAGTGTGCATATTCAGCGTCTTTTGAATGTGTCTCCAGGTGCTAGAGGAAACAAAGTTTAAGCATATTGTCAACTCTCTTTTTTTATTTATTACTTCACTTCACTTTGTACCAACAGTGAGGACGGGAGAACTTTCAATAGTTGACTAAAATCGCAAACACTCACTTTAATATTGAAGGCATTAGCAGTCAACTACTTCCTTATTAGAACGAAAACAATAAAACAGAAGTAAAGCAATGACTCCGATTGCTTAATTTAATTGCAATTTCTTCAAGTTGATGCCATTTATCAAATGAGCTTAAAATGCAGTTCAGATTTGACAATTCTATACATCAAAATAAGCTGAATAAAAAAGAGTTTTAATTTCACAAGTTGCATTCCATTTTGACGCTCCAGTAACCGTGTTCTCATTTCAAGAAAGGCTTCCGAATATCCCTTGGGAAGCATTTCAGACATTCCGACTTACCTGTAATCGAGCCAAACCTCTTCATGTTTCTGCCCTTATTAATCACCACAGCACAAATGCACGTGGCGTTTTAATTTCGCTAACAATGTGCTCGCGTGGGTCGGTGGGTCGGTGGTGGGTGGATAACGAGTCAGGCAAGCAGACAAGAGGAGGAGGGTGAGGCTGAGAGGCAGGGACAGCAGGTGAGGGGGCGTGGTGAAGGGCGGGGAGGAAAGGGGAGGGGAGAGAGAGAGAGAGAGAGGCGTAGAGCGTGGTACTCATGTGCGGTCGCATCGCATCACCTCGTATTGTAACGCGACCACCCATTGTGATCAGCCAACTACTGTCCCCTCTCTCCTTTTTTCCCGTGCTCAGCTCCACCTACTGTGCTGTGTCGTGCCGTGCCGTGCCGACGGACAACCACTAATTCTGATTAACTTGCACCCCAACTACCAACACCACCACCACCACCACAACCACCGCCACAACCATCATCTCCGGCTTCCTCACGGGGATAATTAAAATGGAAGTCCCGTTCTCTATGTACACGCAATTTTTCGAGCCATAGGTCTTTTTTCTCTTCCTCTCTCTACTCATCCTTCTTGCTCTGTGTCTCTGCTTCATCCATAAGTTCTTTTCTTCAAAATTTCTATCATCAACATCGGAGCTAGCCTCAACACCAACAACAATACTAGAAGGTTAAAAGACAGTCTTGTACAAATATGCAAGCAAACAACGGCTCAACTCTTTTTGAATGAAACGTGAAAGCCATTGGTTCTTCAAAATGCACAACCCCGCCATGATAGTGCATCTTTTCTAAAATCTGACCCGAAAACAATTCCATTGGCGCCCGGATAATGTGTGCTTTTGCCTAACAAGTTGTTGACCTTTGTGTTATGTTTTGTTTCGTTAAAGTTTATTGAATATCCGCCATGTGACGAGTGATGTGCCTGGTGAGTGAGTGAATTCCACCATCTTGGGAAAAGATGATGAGCACACACACACACACACACACACATTCGCATATGCACACATAAATTTTTAATCTTAGGAAATGAGAGGTGTGAAATCAATTTTCATTATATCACCCCTACGTATGTCTATGGTACGGAGCAACCATGATTCCAACCTCTCGACGAGTTCTCTACAAATTGTGTCTCGCCAAAATCAAAGCATTTTTATTCTTGACTTCGACCAAATTCCCTCAGAATGAGGGAATCGCTAGGTCTACCTTTTCCATCCCTTTGTCAGGAGGTATCATTGACAGTAATTCCAACAAGTGATTAAGTTCTTATTTTTTTTGTCTGTAATAATTGTGCCATCTTAGCACTGGGCTTTGGGGAGAAAAAGAGGATAGGCTTGTCATAGAATTGTTGTTTTTCCATCTTAAAAAAAAGCAATATTAAGCACAGATAAATAAACGGTGAAACCTGCATTAACTTGTTGAGAGAGGGGAGGTAGTAAGGGGCCATTGTTACTAAGACATTTGGGTTGTATTTGTGAGCGAACGGATTTTTTTGTGCTACGAAAACATTTTTGGAGAGAAGGGGGAGGGGATGGGCATATTGAGGAGGTGTAAGAGAACGAGGGGGAGGCGAGGCGAAGAGGCGAGGGCGGGGAAAAGACGAGTGGCGTGTGTGTGTGATGGAGTGATGTACATCGTGTGATAACGACTCATCACTTCGAACTGCTACTACTGCAACTGCAAACGACAACGTCGTCAACTGAGATGACATCTGCGATAGCTCTTTTCCCATTCAATCTGTCACAGCAGAGAGTGCCACTTGACATGCACGCACGCACGCACACAGGCAGGCAGGCAGGCAGGCAGGCTGAGACAGGGAGGCGAGAAAAAAACATCAAGCCAGAAATGAGTGATGCCAAAACCCCTCTCCCACCTCACCACCCTGCCTTCCATCTATTACTGGTTCGTTCACACGCCCTCTCTCCCTCTCTGGCATCAAACATGACGCGAGAGCAGTTGAAATTGAAACTACACCCTGTCAACCTGCCTGTGATGGATTCTAGCACGCACACACGCACACACACGCACACATACAGACGTTTCAGTTAATACACTTTCAACTCTATTCCACAGGCTACTTCATGTCATTGTCTTTCATCACTGTGTGCTGGTTAATGCAAATTGCCACACGTACATCTGCGTGCGTAGCTTGAAAATGCATTTTTATGTTGTATTCTCTTAGCCTCCTGCTTTGAAGTACATCTTTAGCCCTGATATCCAACTAAATGGTACTTCTCAACAAGGGAATACTGTTTTTGTGTGTGTGTGTGTGTATGCCACGGGCTGGGGGCTCACCTTCATCGAAATGACGAATGGACTTTTGACGACGAAAGTGCACGCCACCTTAGGTAAATATGCTGGTACCTTCCAGTGGTTTCACTTTTCGAATTTTCTAATGAAAAGGCGAATGAGCATGGTGATATATTTGGGGGAAAATTAGCAACAATCAGGAAGAGGCAAAACACAAAAAGGCGGCCAATTCGTGTCTTTCAATGTTGTGCCAACGCGATGCACTTTTTCTGGCTTATGTGTGCTCTCAAGTTGTCAAGAGAGCCCTCGTGCCAAATCGTTGAACAAAAAGAGATTGACCAACATGATCATCGGGACGTTAAAAATAGGGACCATCAAACAAACAGGCATGCGTGCGCGAGGGACAGAGAGAGAGAGAGAGAGAGAGAGCGTGAGAGGGAAAGAGGCGCATCTGACTCCACAAAAACGATAGTTCCTGTGACAACCTCAGCTCCAACTACAGCCGATTCTTAGAAGTTGTGGCAGCAAAACTGGGAGAGGAAGGGAGT